>JAZHYW010013963.1:0-12968 GCA_037355805.1 Ixodes ricinus | reverse complement strand
ATAACACAGAAAACAAGCATCGGAACAAAGACCAAGTAAAAGGCGGACTTACACGTAAAAATGCAGTATAAAAGAAAGACAGAGCGTCGGAGCAAAGCGCAAGATAAGAAGAGAGAAGTGAATCTCGCTTTGTTTTAATGCCGAAGCAAACCCAGGTTTCGCACTTCAAAGGAGCGCGCGCGAATGAACGTGGAAGGCAGCAGGGTTGGCCGCCTGCTAAACAACGCTCCTCGAACTATAAGAAAACAATAACTGATCATCTTTCGGCGGCGCGCGAGTCAACGAGTTATCAGAGCTCTGCGAGTTATGAGTCGTCCCCCGCTCCCAGATCTCAGTCTGTGCGCGCGTGTATTCTCCATGCCTTCGTTTCTTTTGCTTGGTGCTTGGTTTCTTGTTTCGCTCGCTCTCGTGTAACGCCAGTAAAGCCCGTCGCCTGCGCGAAAGGCGCCACCGCCACCCCCCCCTCCCTCCCCCTCTGCTCTTTGCTTTGACGCTTCTTTTTTGTATTGCATTTTTTGCGTATGAGTCTGTTAGAGCTCCACGCGGGTTAGCTGTTTCCCGCCCGCTCATTTTATTTCTGAGCAACTGGCTCGCTGACTGGCTCAATTTCGCTAACCGTAAACACTAAAAAAAAAAAAAATAGAAGAATTGGGCCCATTCCATTCCCATTCCATTCCGGGCAAAAGGCATCTAATTCCATTCCCATTCCATTCCCCTCAACGTTGCCGCCATTCCATTCCCATTCCATTCCGGGGTCGCGAAAATTCGGAATGATTCCGGAATCATTCCAACTCCGGAGTGGCAACTCCGCAACACTGATCTGTTCTGCTTGCCCGTTAGTTGCAGGATGGTATGGTGCACTAATGTAATGCCTGATGCCGTTTTTTTTTGTTTTTTTGGGGGGGGGGACTTGATTATTTTATTTGAAGCAAGATATGGCGCGTTATTAGAGAAAAGTATTTTCGGTAGGGCAAAAGTAGGGACAAGAGAGCGTAGAACGTCAATGACGCGTTTGGACGTCGTGGCAGGCATCGTGTAAACTTCCAACCACTTAGAGTACGCATCGACCATGACTCCGCAGATGCGGATACGTTTCGCCACCTACAGACTGAATAGTGGATCGTTTTAAGTTACAGTTCATGATGGCGCTGGACTCGAGGAAGCTTTCGACTCTTTCCACAAAGTTAGCCCAGGTGCCAGCACTTTTGTCGAAAGTGGTAAGTGTTCGAAACGTCGACAACGTCGGTAGCCACGTTGCTTGACACTGGACGCTTACCATTCGCTGAGAAGAAACTTGCTTGTTCGTCTGCCACGAGTCGTCCGATATCAGGTCATCACAGCTACTCCATCTCCCGACAAAACAGGTCGTCATTGTCCGCATGTCCATAGTTAGCAATCACGTGAACTTATAAATTCCCATACGCTCATAACTTGCCGTCGCTAAACGCCGTTCATTCATAGTTTCTTCATTGCAAATAAACGTCTTCCTATTTATTCTGATGGTTTTCATCATACTCCTCCTAAGCTGTACTTACAACATTATATCGGTACTTCCGAAAATATTGCAACGGCGTTTGTCTTCTGGGAACTATAATGTAACAACCTTTACAAAATCTTCCGGATCCCATGAAACACAATATTTCGTTATGTCACTTTTCGGTCGTCATTATAATGGTGAGGTAAGTACCGTAAATTACGAAGCAGTTTACTTGACGTCCGCTTCCACTGGTGTCTTGGAATATTGAGTCTACTGAGCGTGCATTCCTGCAGAAGAAGTTTTCATTGAAAGAATATTGACACGTCAATCAACAATTGATTCCTTCTTGGTAAGATTTATTGCGAAAGCCCGTGGCAACCGCCGAACCGCATGTCCCTATATCAGCCTGACATTCTCGCATACATGCGTTTGCTGGGCCACGCTACTTGAGCCAGCTGAGCACAGCTGGCAGCGGCGCGAGCAAGGCCACGAGGGGAACGTGATGGTGCTCGAGCCATCCCACCGTGAGCCAATGTTTCGGCCACCCCACGGGTGCGTGTCGCCATCTATTGGTTGAACTAACGCCTTGTTCAAGATGGCTGCCGTGGGACCGCAGCCTTAAGGTGCAACCCCACCGTGCATGACGTTTTGGTGTTTTTTTGACGGCTTATAACTTTTTTCTATGTATCTTACAATTATAAAATAAATGTCAAAATAAAGAGCTGCTTTTCAACAATACTTTAATGTCTCGATATTACGAGTTATTTTTAGTTGTTAGTTAATTATTCAGCTTTTAATAGACCACAGTCTCTAATATTGAAAAAATATTTCTCGAGTTGTAACGTCCCATCGTCCACGATATTTTACGTGAGCGTTCGGTTGGATGTAATAAATTAAAAAAGTAAGCAACAAACTGTACAGATAATGTATATTTTAAAATAAAAATAAAGTTTAAAATGGTATTATTTTATGGCGCTATAAAAACTGAATCACGTCAACTAATCAAAATAACGAGACATTAAATTATGAAGCATCCTTCGATATTACATTTTCCAGAACTTCCATATTGATATATTACACGTTAAGAATGTTATAAGACCTCAAACTTTTCCCATTCAGTTACGGCGAGTTGTAGTTTCTTAATATAAAATACAGATGGCGACACGTGTTCAAGAATATTTGCAGCTATTTGGAAGCCAAAAAAATGGGTTTTCCATGTTTGTTTCTATTTTTAATAATGACTGTGTGCCTTCAATGACCCACGACTTTGATTAGATTTGGTGGTCGCGTCAAAACCTTAGAAAACGGCCCGTGACCACAGGAAAGAGAGTGAGCGCGACTCAAACCGCGCAGTTTTCAATCGGCGGTTTTCAGGCGGAAAGAAACCGAATTTCGAGCCGCAAATTGTGTTCTGGGTAGTTAGGCTCTCATATGTCAGGTACAACTAAAAACCTCGGCAAGCATAAATGCCCTGTCAGTGTCCCTTTACCGGCGTACCTCTCGCTTGGTTGTTTGTCTACAAACATATTGGTCTTTATATAACGCATAGCCCATTTTAAAAAAAAAGTATATGCAGAATATGAGGTTAACAATGCTAACCATACGACGTTAAAATACTTGAAAAGAAACATATTTCTCGCTCCATCTTCACTGAAACTATCCTTGTACAAAACATTATCCATCCCAAATTAGAATATGCTTCTGTCATTTCGTACCCCAGTCTTTCATCACAAATCACTTCAATTCAATCCACCCCAAACCATTCAGCACGCCTCATTCTAAGCAACTTCATCACAAAGTTAGCATTATTACCTTGAAAACTGTTTGCGTGTAGAGTCTCTGGTGCACTGCCGTAAAATTTTTCGCTTGCGTTTCATTCAGAACACATTAGATCAAAACACATTTATTCATCATAAAGTAACAAATCTTCCATTCGATATATTATCTCGCATCGTGCAGAGTCATAAGGTCGACATTTACAATTCAAGAACGTCGCTTTTCCAGTAGTTTTTCTCTTAATACGCCAATCCATTGAAATCGCCTTCCAGTCTACATCCCTAACATTGCTGATATTGTGTTGTTTAATAATGACCTTACATTATATGCTGTTTGCAATTGTTTTTGTAATCTAGCTCACTCAACTTTTCAATGTATTACCTTGAGAAAATTTAAAATCATTTAATCAAGTAATTAATAGATTCAATACAACTTTGATTATTTCACCTCAGGCATTTGATCATGTCACGTCAGGATATCACGGGACACGGTGACATCACGGGAAGTAAGGACTTGACGCCACTTGATATTGTCACGTCAGCAGACGGCATATAACCACGTGATATGACCACGCGACCCTTGTGAACGAATTCTTCCTTCAAGAGAGTTTGATGGGAGCTTAAGTATTTTTAATGGGAAGCACACGTGTAACAGTAAACACATTTTTTTACAGTTGCACGTGCAAGTTTTGCAGTTGCAAGTGGAACAATCTGCTTGAACTTGTCCGCTCGTTGGGAGAGAGAGCATTGGATGGTAACCTTACCCTGTGGGAGCAGAATATAGACCCCCTCCTATCTACCGTGACCCAACACGAGTAGCCCATAATTAGCGCCTCAAAGAGATAGATGATTTGACCTGACTATTTGTGTACCTCTGTAACTTGCAAATGGCGCTGACAAAAGTCGTGCACTACATAAAGGGTTTCAATGTCTTAGTTAAAGGGCCAGTCAGGATGGCATTCCATGATTAAGGTATGATATGCAAATTATGGCGCGAGTCACGCCCAGGAAATTGCCTGCGCTTCAAAAGTGCGAAGCGAAATGCCCACAATGCGCAATCCGCTCAAATACAGAACCGCACAATTATTTGAGTGAAATTTCGAAAATGTCTGAGTTGATAGAGGCAGAATAAGGTGCCGTGTGTGTGTGTGGGGGGGGGGGGGGGGGCAGAAACGTCGAGCGCATCAAACTCACCTTGGGGCACAAAAATAACAAAAACAACATTGCGAATTAGATATTTGTTTATTTTTAAGCAAAAATCTTTCGTTGTTTTTAAAAACAATCCGCAGTTTAATAGCACAAAAGAAAACGTATAGGAACTAATCATAAAACAAAAGTACGATATATTGGTATTTATCCCTCAGTGAAACGAAATTCTCCTGTCCTCGTAGAATCATTCCAATTTATGTTGATTTCTTCTCCTCCATATTTTATAATTAAAGTGTTCTCCTACACAAGAGCTCTGTCTTAGAGGTTAACGAACGAGCACACAACAAATAGTACGCAGGAGCGGAATATTAATGTCTGCCTGCTTAAAATAAGTGCTGCTGAATAAATTAGCCAGGTCGCCTACAAAGTGTAGGTTCCGTTCTCTTGCAAAATTTTATAAGCGAGGGGCCGGAAAAGATCTAGCGTGGCTTGACATATTCGTAAAACGTATGTGTGACGGCACGGTTGTAGACTGCATCTACGCGACGAGGAGAGTCCAGCCGGAATATTCGCATAGGAGAACAACGAGACCAAATATTTACTGCCACAACGCAACAATTTAGTCCATTCTCAACACCAGTCATAGATATTTGAAGCAAAAGTTCAAGACGAAGGCTTCTTTAATAATTTAATGTCCATTCCTAATTTCATGCAACTATCGTTTCCTTGATAAAAATACGAAAAAACCATCAACTGTAGAAAATATGAAATAGCATAAAGCATTTCTAATAGAACACCATACTGAAATCATTAAATGTTGGCTTAGACGCGTCGTCATTCGAAACAACAAAAATTTCGCTCATTTAGCACCAGTAAATGTTTATTCCCTCCATGAAAAAAGAACGTCTCACTACGAATTTCTTCACTTTGATGCCGTACAAAAAGAAGAAAAACAAAAAAGAAGAAACTTGCGTGTTCGCCAGGCATCGGAGAGGCTCGTAATACATATCCAGTAGATGCGCAATATCTGATTTCACTATTCGATCACTCAAAATTGCGTTTTCTTATGTTACCATAACAATGGCTTTATAATATTTAAAATGCTTCTATAAGAGAGGTTTTACGAACCGCCTTTTTGAGTTCCGGTAAGCCGCGTTCCACCCTGTTGCTGAACACTGTCCCCAACTTTCCCCATTAGTTTTCAAACAGAATATTAGTTTATGAACTTGCTTTTCGTGTTATTGAAACACAAAATCATGGCCACTTGCTCCGTCAACGACCGAACTCAGTAAGTACGACCTGGGAGGAATTTCGGCCGCCTAAACCCCTGCCTACTCAACTTTTGTTCCTTTGTTTCGAAGCCACCGCGGCGGCATCTATTGGTGCCTTCATTGCCGCCCACTGATCGTCTACTCGATTTCCGACTGGTCTTATCTCCGAATAACAAGTGGTATGCATAAAAATGAAATACCAGCCGATAGGCCTTTCTGATCCCGACCACTCTGGCTGGCGCAGTCGATCACGAAGCAAAAAGAATTCGTGTGATCGGGAAAAATACTGCTTCTGCTCTTGGAAAGGCATAGGGCAAAGGTTCATCCACATGGCGTGTTTTGTAAGATAGGCGGTTTTTTGTAAGCTATAAATAAATGAAGCAATCTGTTAGATCTCCTTGCTAGTGGCGAAGAACCAAGTTGAGTTAATGTTACAAGTTGTTATATTGTATTTCATGTTACAGCTGGAGAAAAACTAAACGCGTTTTTATGATATCTACTGGCGTCATGCAAACTAGACATCATAAAGAGGAACGCGTTTAGTTTTGTCACAATTCTGGATAATAGCTTGCGTAGCATGTCCCGCATCTCCTTCAATATTTAGGCTCTTGTGCTACGCCCACATTGAATCCATTAAGCGAATGACCCTTGCTCAGCCCTCTCCAGGATTCGTAGGTCATTTCCAATATTTCACAGAAGCAACCTCGTCGACCGGATGACCTAGTAAAGCCAATAAATAATTCCTCTTTCTCGCATACATATCTGGCATATATATCAGGAGCTAAGCACGTTCCCGAGTTTATGAATGCGTAATTGCCTTAGCACTGTAAGCAATTTTACCGCGATAGAGTTAAGGAGCTCGTGTCGCCCCGGCCTCGGTGGCATGGCAGAGGTGGCGTGACGCGAAAATCCTGATTGGTCGATAGGATAATGACGTCACAGCCACATGACCTCAAGCCGTGATTTCAAGCAACCCACAACAATTACGTGAAACGTGAGACGCGACGTCACACGTGGAATGAAAGTGATTAAAAAACATGACATGTAATGCGAATTAAAGGTCGCCGCATGTCTCAAATTGATTTCACTTTATAAAGTAATTCCGTTGCCTAGAATAATATTTTGAATGATTTTAGGCGGGATTCCAACCCATGACCCTTCGTTTGCGAGTCAGACACACTACTGACTAGGCCATAAGCGCTGCACCCCCGCTCACTGGCAGGAACGGCATGATAAGTGAATGAGAAAGCGATGCGAATAGTGCCAGAAAACGTTATCGGGTTCCACTCTTAAAGCCAAACCTTAAGCGTCCTCCAAGTTCTTACATTGTTTTCCAGTTTCAAACTATGAATATTTACGCCGACTGCACACAATATGTAAATTTGTCTCGTTTGAAAGAAACGAAATTGCGCTATATCTAGGCACCCAACGCCCTTTTCTGAATAACAAACACTGCTTCAATTTTACCTCTCTCAACAAGCGTGTGCTTCGTTTTAGTTCTTATTTTTCTGTACCCACTGTAAAAGGGTATGCAAATTTACGTGCGAAAAATGTTTTTGCACATTTTGTTTAAAACAATATTAAAATACAACTTCAAAAACAAAACCTACGCTCATCTTAAAATGGCAAAGCCGGCGATATGTATGTTGCTAATATAATTTTTTCTTTCTGGTAATATTTTGTTTCGTTGCAAATGTTTCGTTTGAAGAGGTGTTATCGTATCGTCCGTAAAAAAGTTACTTTGGTTAAATTTTCAAGAATTACTAGCGTATTTATTTGTTTAGTTGAGAGGTATTTGCTGTCATTAAATATTTTTTCTCCCAATATTTGCAGCACGCGGGGCGTGAGCTTGCCGCTGTACACTCTAAAATTGTAATTTTATGTTCTTCAGTCGGCTTCAATGTTGAAAATGCGTAGAATGACAGCATTCGTCTCATCACTGATCCTTAATGAGAACTGCGCGACCCCGTTAGAACGAACAAGCGGCCGGAAGGATTTTTCTATTTACTTTTCTTATAATCAAGCGATTGTCGTGAAAAATACCAGTGTGCTGAAAGCAGATCACTTGGGGCATCAACCTAAGATGTAAAATTATCGTGTTTCTAGACGTTTTCTAAGCAAACTGCAAATTAAAACGCTCATGTTCTTTACTATACTCGCGGTCAGCTTTCTGTGGCAATCCGAAGAGAGGAGGAAAGCGCATGTACAGCGGTTGGTGCACCCTCTCCCCTTGCATTGACTGGATTGCCACAGAAAGCTGACCGCGAGTATAACTGTATCTCCTAACGTAAATATTGTAGTCTGGCCAACTTTGGCTCTGTTGACATTTCAATGATTATTACGCTTTTGATGCTACATAAATTAAGAGCATGTTATCTATTCATGCGCAAATACGATGTAGAAATAACTCTCCCAGAATTCAACAGCGCTTTACGAGATCCTTCGTATTCGTTTGTAGTACTTAAAATCTACGCGCGTTAAAAAAATATTTTACATTTATATATTGCATATACTCTAATATTATCTCTGGAATTATGTACACATGTCTGTAACTCTTATTTTATTTTTTAGAGGCGTCACTCTGGAATTATGTACACATGTCTGTAACTCTTATTTTATTTTTTAGAGGCTAAGTGACGCCCTGATATTTTACTATGCAACAATGACAACTCTACTGCATATCTAATAAACATTTCAGATCCCAAGCAGCCAGCCCCGGGTCAAGCAGAGGTGTCCATGGTGGTCGAAATATTGAGACATGGTTTTGACAGCGATCATTTGGGCAAAGGCTGAAACGATTAGAGTGCATATGAAGCGGTGAGCTCTTGCACAGCACAATGCGTCCCAGTTAACTGCGCTCCTGCACTGAAAAAATTATGAGTGTTTACCTTTTCTTGCAGAACACATGGACGGTTAACCACTGCGTCACGCGAAAGAATTCCAGTGATAGGCAAAGCTTAGAATACAAGTGGACCTGTAAAGAACAATTTGCGCTGACACAATTCAGGTGCATAAGGTGTCGCTCACTATTGCGCGGACGGACTGACGGACAACCTTATTGTACTAGAGGCTTCCGTATTAAGTCATTCCACGCTCCAACAGATGAAGCATTTCATGGGCATAAAATACGAGAAGTGGGAACGCCATTGAGAGCGGCACGTGTATGTTGCACTGCGAGCGCATTCCTATAAAACTGATTTTTGATCACGTTCTTATCTAATTATCAATATTCGGAAAAGGAAGCAATAACGACTCAACATAGTTATATTATAGTGACCTTTCCAAATTCATTACAATGTGCCAGTATTTTTGTTATTAATACGAAATTTTGAGTCAGGCCAACATATGCAATGACTGAGTTATAAACATGTGTATAATATGGCCTTACGGTTTTTTTTCAGAACGGACGTCGTGCCTCGACTTCTGAGAAAAGTATTTTTTTAATCGGTGTACATTTTCATAGTTCCACACATTGTGCGATCAATACACTTTATCCGGGCCACTTAATTTGGAAGGTTTTGTTACTGCCTAAGACTAGTTGTGAGAATTCGCACTCCAAGTACTGAGCAAGACCGGGAACTTTACTCGTGCGTGCCTTTTCGTAGATGGCAAAGGTGAATTAATTACCCAACTCTGGTTGCGCAGAATGATTTTAGAATAGGGGCACTACTCTAAAGGTCAACATTTTGTGTGGAAGTCTGGTTTTTTTTTTATAAATTCAATCTCGGAAAGTATGAATATAACAGTGAAGTGCCATATATACTGCAATCAACCGCACCTGTCACCAGAATTTTAGTGCACCGAACACACCCTGTCGATATCTCTTTTTTACAGTAAAAATACCCATTGAGGTTTTTTTTTTCCGGGATTGGCTTGGGGCGGGGGACGTTATATAGATTATGGCTTTGTTTGAAAAGGCTTTCCACGTTTTTATAAAACTCTGAGCTTGAGAAAGCCAATCCAATTTTAAGAAACACAAAATAGAAATAAAACCGCAATTTTATTTTTGTTAATATGTTAACAAGACAAAAATTGCGGTCTCGGTTTTGGTTTTTCATCACATATGTGACCCGAAAATAAATTAGACTTCACCGTGGTGTATTCTCCAAGATCATTTCAGGCTTAAAAAATGGTTTTTATTTTCCTTGCTATTTGGTTTTGTGCTCGACATTATACGCACATATATATTATGCGTATTTCGTAAAACCTTGACCATTTGTTCTCGCTTGTAGCCTGTAATTAACTTTCTTCTAAATTCACTTTTGAAACTTTATTCCAAATAAATATGAAAGTATAGAACGCAAGTCTCATAATGTTTCGCTAATTATTTTGTAATCCCCATGCTGTGGTTTGGATACAACTGTACGATGTTATAACAAGTTGTTATTCTTCTTTGAAATAAACAATATTAAAAAGAAATGATAAACAGCAAAAGCAAAAAGTCTCTAATTCCTCACTGTCCTTGACGAAAATTAAAGTTGCATTTCTCAAATGAGAGATAAGATAATGCCTTTATTTATTTTTTTCATCGCATGATGAAGGGTAGGCCAGGTAAAAAAGCTGAGAAAACAGCTTGACGGGTCCCCAACCTCCTACAGTGGCAAAAACATAACAACTCAAACAAACAAACAAAAGCAAAAAAATAGCTGTTACAAAAACATCCTCGGCAGGACAGATTGTCACAAAAACCGTTACACTGTGCGGTTATTGAACATAGTAATTTCGAAGCTCATTCATGGAGAGTGAGTCCATTTGAGAGTCACGACTAATAAAGCCGTTAACTCTGTCGACCTCACTTTGCATTTTATCTTACCATCTCTTTCCTGTTTTCTCCTCTCGGTTACTTTCCCTTTCCACAACTCTACCGCATTATATCGGTTGCTCGCTTTCGAAATTGCTTTAAATTCGTTGCTGGTTGAAAGATGTGGTTGTGTCGCATTCGCCTTAAGGTGCAACCCCAGCCTTGGTTAGTGTGATTCTGAACCAACAGATGGCGGTGGGATCCCTTCCAGGCCTGTACATCAATGCGAGAAATCGTGCGCGGTGGCGCTTCGATACAGTGGGGTATTTTTCTATACCCTGAATTTGGCATCCCTGGGTCGCTCAACTCGTCAAACACAAAGTTGGGGCCGAAGATCGCAGAGCGTGCTGATTGGACTCTCGCGACAATGGCGTCATGCGGGACGAGGTGTCAATCATCCAAACTCTCTCGGTGCTCAAATTCCAGCAAGACTGTGAAACACAAAGTCGTAGCGAGCTTCGTCGGAGCGCGCGCGAGCAATACCGTGGGGCCAACCGATTGAACGGCTGCACTGATGACGTCGCGCCCGCGTGTCCCTACATCCCTACGCCGCGTTAGAGTCAATGCTGTCTAGATTGTCCCTAGGCGGGCTGTGAATACTCTGAACTTTCTCGTCGCGAGATCGTCATTTGTGGAAGTTATTGGTGACGACAAAGTGACGTTTCACAACTTTGGGAAGGAGTTATTTGAGGCCGAAATCTTCGCTTCGGAATCGAGGCGAAGATTGAACTTTGTGATATTGTGGAGCCATGCGCGGTGTACGCGGCTTTAGAGCTCATCTTCCGCGACTGTCAACAAAGCTTCCGGGGTCACCCAGAGGCGGTTTATGTAGTAACGTCGGTAGTGTGTGAGAGATGAGAAGGCGACGGGGTATGGCGAGAAGAAGCCGAGAGAACGGAAATAAAAAGGGGGACGACCAACACACACACACACACACACGCACACACACACACATACAGACGCACAGACGCGCACACACACACACACAAACACGACACACACACACACACCGGTCAGGAAGTGCCGTAGAAAATGTTCGGGGGGGGGGGGGATGTCGCCCCCTTCCCCGTCCCCGTTTCGACGCCCCTGCTTACAGGCGTTCGAACTGAACAGGCAAGCGTGCAATTTTTGCCAATAATGGTCCTAGAGGTTCTGGAATTAAAATGGTTTGCGTTCCATAAAATCACGAGCGGCCATGACAGACTTTCAAAGAGAGGCTCATGGTAGTGCTATACTTCGTTTCACTTTATCTGCGAGCGAAGCTAGTAAGCGCGAGACCAGCGCTTTTTCGTCTCCCAGCTCGCGCGCTCGAGCAAAGCCTGAACGCACGGAGCTTCGTGCTCCCGCTTCCAGCTTTGCCTTCGCTCACATAGGTGAAACGAAGTAGTAGTGTGCAGCGCGGCGTTCGGTGATGTCCTTTTAGAGTTTTTATACCCATGACGTCAGGGTCAGGATTATAGGTTGGGAACGACAAATTCAATGGTGCGTGTTCGAATCGACGGTGATAAGTTTGATTGTGTTCGATGGAAGCTTGGAGTCATCGCGTTCTTAAAACAGCACCGTCAATATTGACAACCCGACATTACTCTTATTTCCGTTGATGAAAGCAGAATTAATGCCAGTCTGGCTAATCTTGCAAGGACGACCACACCCACGCTTTTGCTAGCCTACATGGCCAATAGTCATTAATTTAAAAAACAGTAAAATTATTTATACCGCCGATGGGGGGACAACTGCCCGGAGGCGAAATCCGCACGAAAGCGGACAACCCTACTCGTCTGGTTCTGACCTAGCCACGTCGGGCTACACTTTGACAGAGAAATAAAAGGAGCAACAAGGACGCTTTTCAGAAAATTCTGCTTTATCGGCGGAAATAAGAACGATATCAGACTTTCAACTTCGACGGTGTTGATTTTAGAATGCAATTACCTAAGCCTCCATCGTGCTTTTTAGAGACCATCAAACATGTCTGGTCGCAGCTGGTAATCTTTCTTGTGACGTCACATCTATGAACCACGGTCGTCTCCGCGCTCTCTCTCGTGCTGCTCTTGTTCGGCGCCTAGGGAGTGCTAGGGAGTTTTCGCCCCTTTGATGAAAAACGTCACGACGATAAACGGATCTGCGGGTTTGTGAGAAAAGAAAACTTCGCGGCAATCTTTCGGCTCCTCCCCCCACTATGTCATAACACGAAGAATGTTTGGTTTGACGAGTTTAGCTACCCTGGTCACTTGCTTGTTTTTCTCTGCACGAGCTTTCTTTGGAACGCGCACGGCTGCGCCAGTTCTCGTGCAAGGGGGCCAGTTGCCTATGCTCGAGCTCACGTCTCCAGCAAATGTGGGCAGAACAAAGGCGAAAATCGTCCTGAGCCAAACGGCGAGGCACGTGCACAGCAAAACCACCGACGCGATGAAAAATATAAAATTGCCTGTGCGCCGTTATCGGAGATTTCAGGGCCAATTACACATATTTCAATGTGATTGGATTCATATTGTCAC
>JAZHYW010013961.1:0-91206 GCA_037355805.1 Ixodes ricinus | reverse complement strand
GTGCAGTCCGTGCGTGCAGTCCATGCGTGCAGTCCATGCGTGCAGTCCGTGCGTGCAGTCCCTGCGTGCAGGCGTGCAATCACTGCGTGCAGTCCCTGCGTGCAGTTCCTACGTGCAGTCCGTGCGTGCAGTGCCCGCGTGCAGTCCCCGCGTGCAGGCGTGCAATCACCGCGTGCAGTCCCCGCGTGCAGTTCCCGTGCAGTGCCCGCTGCAGCATCTCTCGCCCTTTCTCAATTTTTTTTTCTTACTTGTCATCTTCACATTTTTATTACAAAAGTAGCTTATTCTGGCCATGGTAGCATTTGCCGAGCTGAAGCAGCTCGTGCTGACTAGTGCTATATCATTACATTGTTGAGCCCATAGGCAAGAGGCTGTGTGCAAGTCAGGCACATCAACTCAAGACAGTAATTTCTAGATAGTAGTGTCTTTGCTCTTGACCTCGTCGTAGAAAGGCACGCATTCCACAAGATCAGCAGTGTTTGGCTCATTCGGGTCCTTGTCGGGCACGCTGAATCTTTTTTGCCGGAACTGCACCTTTGTGCAATTGCTTCGCCGTTAATCTCAGCGTTTCTCATTTCGAGCACATAGCACTCACCTTGCTCCAGGTGCTCCAAACAACAACGTTCCGGTGCACGGAACATACTATTATGTTTAGCGTCCTATAGTGCCCATGCATCGAAAGTGGTCTTAAAGTGGCAACATGTTACACCAAAGAGCTGCATGTCATGCTGTCAGATGTTGCAATCCTGGCAGTTGGTCGTAGAAGTTACAGCACAAAAGATGATTAAATGCAAGTGTCGTCATCATAGCAGCGTCCCGACTCGGGGTTGCTGAAGTTGGGCTGGAGAGCAGCCTTGCGTTTTGGGGAGCAGCCTGCCATATTGGCTGCTGTGCCACTCTCAGGATCGTGGCATGCAACTGTGCGACACAAGTGTGACACCATCAGGCAGAAATCAAGACTGCAAACAAGCACGCATTAAACAGACCAGTCAGAGTCGCATTCAGTTTCCCAAGAGAGCCGTGGTCAAGCCGTGCTCTGCTCCCCCGTCACTGCAGGGCGAGCTGAGCTCAGCGGTGCTCCAGCAGCGCATGGAGGAGAATGCGCGGCAGCAGCGGCGTCTAGCGCAGGAAGGGGGCCCCTGCGGGGACCTCGGCCCGCTTCCTGGAGGACGAGCGCATGGCCATCCTGCTCCAGAACCAGGAGTTTGTGCGCCAGCTCAGGGGAAACAGGGACTTCATGACCACCCTGCACAGAGGTGGGGGCCCCAGGGAAGGAGAGGAGGGGAAAGCGGACGCAACCCTAAGGAAAGTCGCCGGCCAGGCACGCTGCCCATCACGTGCCTTGAGGCCCATTCATGCATACAACGCAGTGCTGACTTGGTACTATAGACACGTCTCCAACTTTTCCATATATCAGCGCTGTGTCTGCTCTGCTTCATGAGACTCAGCTTTGTCTGTTTACGCACAGAATGCAGCTCTAACTGAGCAATGACTCAGTGCTAGCCCCAGTACTGATGCAGTGCTAACTTTGCACTATCTTAGCACTGTGCTGCATGTCTTTAGAGCAATGGTTGCCAAATGTTTCGATTTAGAGAATTGACTTTTTCGCCCTATTAATGGCCGAGGAACACCTAGCTCTCGGTCTTGGCACTGATGAAACGTAGCAGTGCAGAAGCCTACAGACCTTGTAAACAGTAATGCATACTGGAGAGTACTATTTGGTACATAACACAATAATGAATGGCTCATATCTTTTAAAATAGGGCTTGACTGTAGCAACACTTGACTTTGGGGCAGAGACTGCCAGGAAAATTTGTAAGCTCGAGGAACCCCTCCGGGTACTTTGGGGAATGCCTGGCTTTCTCGGTACCCAGTCTGAGAACGCGTGCTTTAGTGTTATGCTTTCTTGAGAGGTCATGGTTTCTTGAAAGTCGGGCGTTGTCGGACAGCACCCTGTTTCAGCTGATAAGTGCACCCCCAAGCAGGAATCCAAATAATTAGACTCTAACCCTCATAATTATGGGGACGAATTCAGCACCATAACAGAAAACCAGAAACACAAAAGAAATGAAACCAGACGAAAAAAAAAAAAGACAGAATGTCAGAATCTTGTTTTTTTGTTTTCGTCTAGGTTGATTGCATTTTTTTAGTCTTCTACTGCGTTGGGTTTAGGCGATTTGTTCTGTGCTCTGCTCTTCAAGGCTGGTTACAGAACGTCCGACCTGTAGAAGTGCCTGCTTTCTGGGACCTCCTGGGGCTTTACACTAAATGAATGGCGGTGCAAGACCTCTCCAGTGAGTGACAATGTTTATTCTTCTCTCAGACATCCAGGACCAGGAAATGGAGCAGAGCGCTGGCCTGGTCCCCGACGACGGTAAGGGGCGGCAGATGTGTTTTCTGACAAGCTGAGCGCGATCTAGACAGAAGAAAGACCCCTTCACTTGCAGTTCTGTAGGAAACATACTCCATATCTTGTTAACCTGCCAGAAAGGTGTTACATTAGCCTGTTCTAGATGCTCAGTGTTGTAGTTCTGTGGAGTGGTGTGGTGACATGGCCCGCGCATTAGCTGAAAAATCTTTCGACGAGCTCATGGAGAAAAGCTGCCAAAAGACAGCTCCATTTCTAGAGCAAGTGTTCACGAGCAGGTGGGTGTTTGCAAGCAAGTGTGAACTTTTTAGCCTTTTGTTCAAGACATTAAGAAAGACATTTTTTCTCTTGATTTTTCACGAAACGCTTTCGTTCTCTGAAAACACGATCGAGGAGTAAACCACCTGCGTCTCCCACGGATTGCTTTAGTGAGACTTTTACTGCATGAAAATTGCCATAGCACAACTAAATTTCTTGTTGACATTTTTGCTTGGAGTAACTTGCCAAAAATGCACGGGAGTTATCTATCTGCCTAATAGAGACGCGACATACACTGAGGAACCTACTCGACCCAATCCTGCGGGAATGCGCCAAATTAAGCAGTGAGGGTGAGGCTTCCATTGAGCTAAACACAGGCTAAATAGAATGCCATTGGATGGCTCTGCCAACTCGGCCCCAGAATCCCTAGACTGCCTGCTGCCAACCACAGTAAATTGACTTTTTTCATAGCATCACATTTTAGCCATCGGGTGCCATTAATTCTAGCCGTAGTCATGAATAGGCAGTCGAGCCTATTTCTGACGCTGAAAGAATAAAATACATTTGGGACGGACGACCAATCTTTCACCGTGTCAAATGTGGGTTTTATTCTTTCAGCGTCAGTAATCATTAAGCCAACACGCTCCTCAGTTCTCTTTCCCTCGTGCCTATTTGTGTGACATTGTCGTCTGGCTGCTTAGCACCAATGATTTGGCTCAAACCATATATTTATTACCAGCATACCAAAAGATGGCTGTTTGTGATAGGCATGCACCTTCCATAGACTAAGCACAGTAAAACGCTTCCATCGGATATTTTCCAGCACCGTCTCTTGGCAAAGTAAATTGCATAAAAGACTGAATGCACCAATTTCTCTACAATCACGAAGGTGCCTGTGGATGATGAATACTGTAAACAGAGTAGCTTTTTTTGTTGAGATGCATTTGTCATAGTTGTTTTTGTTTTTGTTTGTACAGAATTTGCTAAAATTTTGAGTCCCCACGAAATATTGTGTCTTCTACAGTAGGAATGCTACTTGAATTTTGTCCACAACATTCTCGAACAGAACTTTTAGAGGTTTTATTGCCATGGCATTTTAACAGTGACTGGCAGTAACAGTGTCTCTGTCGGCGTCACACCATATTGTGACATTGCATCGCGGTAGTTAACCCGAAGTGTAGCGAGCATGACCGAGTGATTCTGCACGCTTGCAGGGTCCCAGGACGGGTCGGATGAAGTGGACCCCTGGGCACACCACGCAGGGGCCCAGACTCCGAGGAGGCTGATGCCGCCTTCAGGAACGCCTGAAGAGCATGGGCAAAGGTGCAGACAGTCTCCGGCTTAAACAGGACAAACTATGCTTTAGAGTGGTGTCAGTGACATCGCCTCGGCCGTGTGGTTGCACGTCGCCAATTGTCACCAGCCTATGCCCATCAAAAAATATGGGAAGCAGTTTCCTTCTTCCTGCTTGAAAAGACTGGACCCCAACATGGCAAAATGGCATTGGCAGAGCCTCCAAACACTGTGTATTATATATCTAGAACTCAAAAAGTTGTATTTCTGGACCACACCTGTTGCCAGTGGCTCCTGTGCAGCTGTACCAATGCACCGGTGCCAAGAAGCCACTGGTGCATTGACAAATGTTGTGCGACACAAACAGACAACTGTCTTGGTGACGTATGACAATGCAGGGGAAAGGAGTGCCAGCATTCTAACTTTCGATTGAGCACCTTCAATTAAGACCTTTTACAGGCAGCTTTGTCAGTAGCCTGGTGCAGGATTTTTAGGATGCTGCTCATTGCATTTGCTATGACGTCGTGCCTTGGCATGGCACCTCATCTCCCCGAGGCATTAAAAAAACACTGACACTGCCTCCAAAAAAATTTTTAATTTTTTGTTCTGCGATTTAGTTTGGTGTCAGAAGGCTACTTAATCAATATTTTGCTACAGCGTCATGCATATTTTTAATAAAGTTAAAAAACGCAACTGCTCGAAACTGAAACTGAACTGGAGAGGAAGAAGAAATGTAGAGGAGGAGAGAGTTGCCAGAAGTCACGTAACTAGTACACCCGACCGCATTTTATTTTTTCTTTAATTTTTCCGGTTGTGCAAAGCAGACGAAAAACGTGCACGTCGCACGAAAAGTAAAGCACAAAGTGCTTGACGTTTGTGAATTTTTCAAGCTCTTACCAATTCATATTCGTAAGGCGAGCAATGTCTTCAGCTATGAGAAGGGGCGACAGCACGGTGACGTCTTTATGCAAACCAGCTTGGTGGTCGGGCGTGTCGTACCGAATAAATCCTAATTGTTTTGATCGGTAAAAGATCTCTTTTGAGGCTAGACAAATTCGCCGGTACCGCAAACAACAGTGCTGAAGTAGACAGTGTTGGGTAAAGTACATCTAAAAGGTACTTCAAGTAAAGTACAAAGTGAATTTGATGTGATGTACTTCAAGTAAAGTAGTAAGCACACTGGGTGCAATGTACTTGAAGTAAAGTACTATAAATACAATGTACTTTCAAAGTAAAGTACAAGTATTTTAACACAATCGTTCATGATGCCCTTTAATTCCCCTATAGTGATTTTTTAACTGGTATGCATTGCCCAGGGGTAATCAGGGCTGCATGACCTATTTTCAAAAACAGCGGCGAATATTTGATAAAGTGGCCACAGAGTAGTTATTTTCATGAATTGTGCCAAATTCCTGAAAATCACTGTATAGTGATTTTCTCGCACTGGATTGCTGCACACAAGGGGGTGTAAATGTACTAGGAGAGAGCATGACGTCAGCCCTGTTGCTTCCGCAAGCAATCCTCTCGTAGAAAAGTGTCCTCTCCTTAACGAAAAAAAAAAAACTGTGTGTGTGGGCAAGCGAGCTGGTTATAATTGATCATAATGTGACACCTGAGATTCGGGTGCAAAAAAATTAAGGAACTTTCAAGTCGAAGGAAAAGACAAAAGGGAATGTCTCAAAACATTGTGACGTTCTCTTCTGTTGTCTTTTTCTTTGTTTTCTTCGCCTCGAAAGTTAAATTTTTCCACACCAGTCTCAGGGTCTACATTATGATTAATTTTGCTCGCTTAATATTTTAAACCTCCTCCCTTGTGCTGATCGACCGAGAAGTGGCGAGAGTTCAAAAAGCCACTGGAAAGCTACCCTCAGAACAAGCGGAGCGATGCGTCGTCTGCTCATGTCTCTGGTGAGAGGACAATATCCCTTCCAGTATTTCTTTGGAGGTGACAAAGGATCATTTCGTGATGCAAATTTAACAAAACCAAATTTGGAGAACGTACTTTGAAGTCGAGAATTGTACTTTCTTCGGAAAGTACTAGAAAAAAAATACTTTAAGTATGAGTACATACTCAGAGAATGTACTTCAAGTAAGGTACAAGTTTCCTAAACCTACTTGAAGTAGTACTTTAAGTACAATGTACTTCCAGTACTTCCCAACACTGGAAGTAGAGGTCTCACGTCCTTCATCCGCCGCCTTAGTCAGCCGTCCAGCTCGTGACTCCCGCGATACGATGCCATCTTGAGAATTACGCAGAGAATGCACAAAATGCTTCCAATTCTCTGTGCAACTTTTTTTTTTTTTTCAGTCAACATATTTGCAGTTTTTAAAAGCCAGAAAAATGGGTATCATTTTTTTTTCTCAATTTTTAATATAGAGTGTTCCTTCGATGACCCACGACTTTGAGTATATTCGGTGTGCATGTCTAAACCATAGAGTGGTTTTCGGGCAAAAAGAGAACGAATTTCGAGCCGCAAATTGTGTTCTGGGTAGTTGGCCTCTCATATGTCATGAACGAATAAAACCCTTGGCGAGCATAAATGCCCTGTCAATGTCCCTTTAAGTCCTGTTCGAGGCCGAGCGAGCTAGCATGTTCCCATGTTTGTCTGCACGGTTTAGTTCCTTTTACTGTGTGTCATGTTGAAATAGTAGTGCTTCGTATACGTCATGAACGAATAAAACCCTTGGCGAGCATAAATGCCCTGTCAATGTCCCTTTAAGGCAAGACACTGGTTCTAAAATCGACTTTTTTGTTTATTATTAGATTATAATGAAAATCAGTGTGTATATGTGTTTTGGCTTCCTCTTTTCAAATATTCAATTAGTTCTGCGATATCTCAATTACTTTTGAGTTACGAAGAAAATAATGAAGCCTAATTAGGTCATTTCTTACGACTCGTTAAGGAACTTTCTAATAAGAATTTTTTTGCATAAGTGATATGGATTCGTAGCTAAAGACCTGCTATGCAAGATGATGCTATTTATATTTTTGTAAAGATGGATCATTGTATAAAACTAGTCTAATTAGTTCAAGTACACTATTTACAAAGCCTAACGAGGTCACATTATCACTAATAAAAATCTTTTCGGGCCCATACTGTCATACAAAAATAGCATCACCCTGCAGTTCATTTCTTTCTGAATTCAACGGTATAAAGTTCATAGAAATCCTTGAAGAATAACCCCATGAAAACATCCGTAAGGCTAGGCATGTAGACGAAAAATGCGAAGCTGAGAAAATTGCAGTTGAAGTTTTGACACTCATTGCATAAAATTGTGTAAGGGATCCCATGCAATAATGTTCAGCAGTATGAAGCATAGGTCTATCTAAACAAATTGAGACAAAAATTTCTGCAATCCATTCATGGGAACCTTTAAAAAGTAATATAAAACTGAGAAATAATTTGACTGCAATGTAAAATAAAATTATAAAAAAATGAGTAGACTCTACAAGAGACAACGGGAGGAGGCACCAAAGGTTGCAAGCCCCGAAAGCAGATTTGTTTGGCCCTAAAAAGGGCCTTTGTTCGTGTAGCACTTGAAAGGGGGGCCCCCTCACAGCTGTCCGGGACTGTAGTCGCCAGCTGTTCCGGTTTTGTGCTGCCTGGAGAACCTCTGCTTTGCATTGCTGCTGCTCTGGTGGACAGCATTGGCCTTACGCAAACGCAGATTGTCCTTCTCCATGCTGCGGCGTACGAGGCAGTCACCGGCAGCATAGCCCAGGCTCGCAGCAACGGACTCGTTCATTGCCCGCCTGCCCTGATTGTAGACGGCAACAGCTTCGGCAGCAGCCCTCTTGACGCTGTCCAGGGAGGCATTGGCGTTCTTCGATGTTTGCGTCCAGATGACCGAATGCAGGCTCTCGCTGGCATTCTGCGTCTTGCCTTCATTGCACCGTGCCAGCAGGTTTTCATCACTGAGCCTTGCAAACACTGGCTCGAGGGCAGCCCGCACACAATCTGGAAGAGGGTTCTTGTGCACAGGTGGACGCTCGTTGTTTGCCAGGGCTCTGTTGAATTTGCACCATGACTCGGGTCCGTCGGGGCACTTCCTGTGGTCTGGGGCACTGTCCGTAGACGTCATGTGCAAGAGGGTGGCTTCCACTGCCCTCTTCATCCCTGGCACATTGTTGCTGTTGCTCCTAAGGGCATAGCTGTAGTAGTTTTGAATATTCTTGATTCGGTCCTGCGTCAGTCTGCCCTTTCCGCCGAGAGCTTCACCCTGGGCCTTCTTCTTCACAAGAAGGTTACGCAACGCAGTCCCCATCCGCTTGTGCACATGATTGATGCAGTCCTTTTTCTCGACCTTGACGAAGCCGTAGACTTTTGCCTCAGTCAACGCATGAAAGGTCCGGCTGTCTCCATCTGAGAGAACTGTGGTGTACCTCAGTCCGTGCTTGGCCAGAGATCTTTGAAACATGGTCAATGCAGCCTCCACTTCCATCCGACCTGAATTACAATCTATGTTCCTCTGGCACTCGTGGGCTGCATACCAGTCGCCGTATGCCTCTCTTCCTCCGGCTCCGGTCCCAGGGCACATCCCAGGCAAAAGTTGGAGTAGACCACATGGTCAAGAACTAGGCCGGAATACAGCTCGACAATGCAGCCCACACCAATGTGGGAGCTGCGTCCTCTCGTCATCCAAGATCCGTCGAAGATCACGTCGATGTTGCCGACAGGGTTCAAGAAGTCTTCATACAGTCTCTTGACAACTTCGGAGCTGGCAGCTTCACTTGCACTTGCTGATTTTTCGCAGGCTTGCACAAGGGTCTTCAAGTGTCCCTGGAAGGTCTTGTGGTGCAGGCCGCGGTGGGACAAGTTCATGCACGCACAGAAGTCTGCGAGGGCAGTGACTCCTTTCCCAATTGACTGAATCCCCTTCATTGCCCTCATGTTCACTTCGAAAGGGGTGATCTTCGCTGTTCCGGCAACTCTTGGTGAAGAGAACTGCTTCTTCTCGAACTCGCATGTGGCACAGACGAGCAGAAGCTTGACTGCCAAGCCATACTCTTTGTCCGTGGCCTTGCTAAGCGTCAGGGTTCCCGCACCGCAGCTTCCGCACTTCGCCTGCGCGAAGAGGTCGTTGAGTACCTTCATGTCCACTACAATGAACTGTGTCCCAGCATCGCGTGTCTGGACTCCTGCGGTGACGCCGAGAAGGTCGAATTTGCGCTGGGTCGCCGACTTTCCCGATAGAGCACGCTTGCATTCGTCCGATCGTGCGACTCGTTGCGCCTGCTCGGCCGTGGAGTAGTATGCGGTGTCGACACGATCCGCGCTAGCAAAGCTCGACGAACTGCCGCTGCTGCTTGGAGCCGCGATGTCTTCGGCTGATGTTTCCGGAAGATCCAAAACGTCCGGCGCGTCCGGCGGTGCCGATCGCGGTGGCGCACTTGCAGCAGACACCTTCGGCTTCTTGTTCCATGGCCGTTTCGTCTTCCTTCCGAAAGCTTGCCGCGTGCTCGATTTCAACCGAGCGTCGTCCGGCATCTCGAGAACTCGAAGCGAAACGAAAAATGCGCAACTTCGTAGCAAAACGAACCAACAATGTTCCACGCAAGCGCGCCAACGGGAACTAAATCGTGCGCTTGACTACAGCGGAAACAAAGCAGACAGGCCTAAGGAGACGGGCCCGGGAGCAGACGACGCACCTTTCGCCAGCGCGGGAACGGAAAGGAGTTGAAAGGAGAAAAAGAGCGGAGGGGCGCGTTTCGGCCAATAGCAGGGGCGCTAGGCGCCGCGCGTGCTCTGACGTACGGGCACCTTGCTAGCCGGCCAATGAGCGATCGCGATAGGGGCCCTCGGAACCCGCGGAATGCGGACATTCCCCGATGTTGTCGCGATAACGAATGGCATGGGGACGTAGGGAAAAGAAGCGGCTTTCCAACAAGACCAAGATGGCCGCGATCCAACGAGCGATTGCGAAACGCGCGGGGCGCGAAGTTCCGCTTGTTTTCATTGAACTCGCTATCTTAGGCTCTGCGGAGGCATCGTAATTATCGTTTTTTTCATGCTTAGATATTGAATTCGACATTGAAACTTTGCAGGCAGGTACCTTAGAATATATTTAATCCAAATATGTTAATTTTGAAAAACGTGAAATTTCGCGTTTTTCGACCATTCTAAGACCCGCGTCTCCCCTTAAGTCCTGTTCGAGGCCGAGCGAGCTAGCATGTTCCCATGTTTGTCTGCACGGTTTAGTTCCTTTTACTGTGTGTCATGTTGAAATAGTAGTGCTTCGTATACATGTTGTACTGCTCCGAGCTATGCAAGAGTAGGGGCCTCGTCGGGCAGCAATGCCTCTTTCCTTGCCTCCTTACCTAACAATGCCGGTGAGATTCCAAAGAAAAGAAGAGGTACTCCTTCATTCCTCTTGGAGGGGGTGTAATATGCTAGCAATAGCAACAAATATACAGAAAGTATTTTCGTTTCTTAAATGTAGCTTTTTTAAGCAACAAGTATGTTGTGGGCAAGAGGTTTGGAAAGTTTTGCAGTAAATAAACTTGGCCAAAGGGTGCAGCAACAGAATGGGATCAATCATTTTGGGAGATTCCATTGGTTGCAAAGCTTGCAAAAATGAAGTTGTATACGTAAGTTCTGTATACGAGGGGGATCAGTGCGTTTTGGCTCCTAGGTTGTAACTTTTTTGATGCGGAGCATCTCTTGCTCGGGTCTATGTCCCGCGGCCTTGTAGTCCGCACTCACACTGCGCACGCGCAACTCTCCTCCTTCCCTCTCTCCAACAGCTGCGCGTTACTCTCTCCGCTCTCTCTCTCTACCAGCTGCGTGCACTGCGCGTGCGTTCGCTTCTACTCACACCGCGCGCACGCGCAACTCTCCTCCTCTAGTCTCCTCTCCTTCAAGTGTGAAAAAAAAATAAACGGCGAGCGGCGAGCATCCTAAGTTTTTCTGCCGCGAGCCGCGACGAAGGCTCGCGTAGGGGGTAACGCTAGAGCAGTCGGTGGCGCCATCTCTCGACGTCAGCACGCAACTGACTCTTTCCTCGGAACCAACACGATGCTCCGCATCACCCCATGGTTCCCCTCGGGAAGATGGTGTAATTTTTTATTCAATGATGGAATTGAAAGATGTTACATTCAAATAGAATTTTGGGATCTTTTCTTTCCCAGGTGCACATAACTTTTCAATATACTGTATTTACTTGAGTAATAGCCACACTGTTTATAAAGAAAATTGAAGGGTTTGCTTTTACGTGAAGCACGCAGACTGCCAATCACCGTGATCGACAGCATGATTCCAGCTGTTTACAGGACAGAGATGACGTCTTCGTGCGAAGATATCATCTGTGAAGATTGACTTTGTATGGAGAATTGTGTTCTCGATCTGGTCAATCGCTATGTTATTTATGCACAACGACTGGCTGTATATGTGTTCTGTGGGAAAGTAGACACAAAAGTGAATACGGTAGTCCTTACCTGCGGCAAGGCACTTCCACTACTGGTGCACTAATTTCCGCATGCCGTCGAAGGGGACTGAGGGCGGCTGAATTTACAACACCAACAGCGCACTGCATCAGTAACCTCATCGTCGGAAGTAAACGGTGTACTCTTCAGATGTTCCTTTATCTTGGAAAACAGTCAAAAGTCTGGTGGCCCAAGTTCTCAAGTTCCGGGCTGTAAGGTGAATCAGGGAAAAGATCTTGGAACTGCAGCTCCTCCAGCACGGCGTTGGTCTCGTCAACAGTTGCCCTCAATTATCTACGATGGTGTGCGGAGAGTAGTGCACCGGTAGCGGAAGTGCATTGCCACCGGTGGGGACCATATTGAAAAGTTGTGCGCTCGTGGGAAAGAGGACATTTCAAACTTCCATTTGAATGTAACATCTTTCAATTCCATCACTGAATAAAAAAGTCACAGCCAAGGAGGTAAAACTTAATGACCACTCCTCTGTATTCAAATGCTGCAACACTGACTTTTTCTCAATGCGAAAAAAGGAAAATGGTTCAGAGTATAGAGGGGTGTTACCAGTGCCCGATTTTGGTTTCGCTAGAATGACAACTTCCTCGGCTGCCGACTGTGCGCAACATCTCCCCCCAGCGAGAACTATCGACAGACGACCAGTTTTGAGGTGCAAATACCCAGCGGAAAAATCGCTCTTCAAGTGAGAATGCTAATACTCCACGAGATCAGGAAGGGGACGGAATTTAAATCTTGCTTTCGCTGTCGCAAGTGCAAAAATCGGGCCTTTGGAGGGCTTATGGCTTTGCCCACTGCACGTTATACCGACGCTCTCAGACGCCTCTCGTTGTTTTGCAGCATCAAGGCGCAAGTTTGCTCAGCTGGCTAGACTTTTCTCCCGAACAAAGAAGTGCCACTTCCGACAAATGTATCCTTTTGCCGGTGCTGCTTAGCCATGGCCCATTTCTGCGGCATCTTTCGGTGTCTCTTGCAATGGTCGGCCCCAATCAGCATACCTCGGGGCGGGTCGGAGTGGGGGTCTGCCACCAGCCGGGGGGGGGAGGGGGGGGGCCGGCGGACACAGTTGGGGGCGCCAGTTTCCTTAACCCGACGTCCCAGGCTGGGCGAGGGCCCCAACCCTTCCCGAGACAACCTGCTGCTGCACGAAGACTCCTGCCCAGAGGAGGGCAGGGCAGAGCCCGTGCCCCAAGGATCGCCTCCCAGCCCCCAGTGGGGCACTCAGGTACGACGCTCAGAAACGCCCACCGAGCCCGGTGGTGGGCGTTTGGTGGACGGCGTTCACTGCAGCGCGTTGCCGTCGCTCTCAGGAGAGGCGCCCCACCCCTGACCACTGAGGGAGACGTCGCTCGAGCCCTACAAACAAGGCAGCTTGGCAGCTGGACCCCGTCCAGAGCACGGTGTTTCTGTGGCCCGGCATTCTCGGCTCCCAAAGTGCAGCGGGCCGCCCGTGAAGAGACTCGCCACTCATCTACTCAACTCGTCGTAATGTTGTTGGTCCCTAGCATGCTTCGCCAACCCACCTACTTTCGCGCGCGCCGGGCATCGTACGTTGGTCGAGAGCTGCCCCGCCACCCCGCACGAGAACGTTTAGGCGACTCCGAAACAGTGGGGCAATATTTATTTTTCAACTCTGCGGGAATTTTCTTCCCCACGTTGGCTAACCCCCTTTACTGCCATCGTGAATGCGGCTTACCACCTGCTCCGTTGGGAATCTGCAAATCAAACGCCAGCTTACATCCTGGACAAAGGGGACGGACGTGCGCAAGCCCATGCAGCGAGGGCAGCCTCGAACAAAGGTATACGTGACTTGCAGACGACGTCGTTGCACCGCCATACTGGGGGTCGTTCCCGCTTGTGTAAAATGTAAGCTTCAGAAGGCACGCGATCAACAGCAAGGCCGCCACAATTGCTGCTGCTGCGACATTGGGGCAAGCCACGTGTAAAGTTGCAGCTTTTGAGGTAGTGCAAGTGGGCGGGCCAAATTTATTTGCAGCAGCAAAAGCGTAGTCTCTGGTAAAGTGGGCTAGTCGAGGAAGAAAGCCCGAGCGAAGGTTGCTGCCGGAAGCGTACGTTCCAGGGAGATGAAAGAATTTCAGTTCGTTGCTTGGCCGGTGGCAGGCACCTTTCGGTCGCCAGGATCAATCGGTCCCACCGCACACTTCCTTCCACCACCGTTCGTTCCCACGACTCCTAGCTGTAGTCGGTGTATGTGAACCTTTCTAGTTTCCCTGCACATTTGGAAATTCTGCCATGGCTGCCCATCAATCGTGATCACTTGCAACACTCGTTCCGTTGAGTGGCATTCCGCTGCGGTTTTGTCGGTTACAGGTCTCACAACTCTACAAAACAGCAGTGAAATTGCTCAGTGTGGGAATCGACCTGAAAATACTGGTGCACTCGGGCTGCCTCCACCCTGTTCACCAATACAGGTGCGTAATATTTATTGTGAAACGAATGTCGGAAGACGAAAAGTTGTCCCCAGGACGTACGCCCACCAAAACAAAGTGTTCCGTTATAAAGATACGTAGCTCTTCTACACTCCGTATCAGGCTTGGTGTGCAACGCCGTGAAAGCCGCCGACACGAGGGCGTGGCTTCATCTAGTCTCATTTCCGCAGGAGCAAGCTCAAACGAACTGCGAGACCACGTCACATGCTTGTGCCAGCAGCTTTCACAGCGCTGTACATTGAGTATGAAGCATAGTTTTATCGTGTCGGCTTAGCCGCAACTCCCGGCGACTCGTCGCTCGGTTGGTGCCACCTTCCGGCACTTATTGCGCGAGCGGACTAGCCACCCGCAGACTGTGTAGTCCTCTAGTTGTAAATAAAGACACTCGCAATGCCATCGTCACAATTTTAATTTCGGTAACGTTCGATGCATCGTCCACGGACCCGTCACTAGGGTCGCCCGTTGGCTCACGGCGCACGGGAGCAAAGCACGGCGGAGGGGCATCACCACAAAGCGTGCGATCTTCGGTTGCGGGCAGCTGCCCGGCAGGCGCAAGCCAAAGACGCCTGCCACTTGGGGCAGTCTCGCGCGCTTATGCGACGGCGTACCGGCCTCGTGAAGGATGTGCTAGGCGGGTCACTGAGGCAGTGCAAGCGGAGCCCTAAAGGAATTTAAACGAATCGAAACCTCCAACTGTTGAGAAATAATTGGTTTGTGCATCCAACTTCCGTGTGAAGGAGTGCAACTGGAAACGATCTATGCCTTTGCTCTTCGAGCTCGCAGGGAACAATCTCGTGTGAAGACTAACAGAGCGTGCACTCTAGATCGGCTTTTCCCACGGAAGCGAATTGCATAGACATATTATTTTCTCAATACTTTGGCATTAAAAAAAAAGGGGGCTCTGCTTGAATAAAGTTAAGATCCTGCAGGGCGACGCTCTTGCCGTCCGGTGCCAAAATTGTCTCGCTTCAGCTTGTGAAACGGCCAGCAGCTAGAAAGATTCAACTCTCAAGACACACGTTGGACTCTTATAATGCCTATTCAGTGTGGTCTCGCTTTCATCTACGGGGAGACATACATATTTTTGGCTGCTGTCGTAGTAAACATCAATTGATTGTTTTATTTGGTTTCAGCAAGTATGGTCTTTAACACATTTGATAAATTGTTTACCAGGTTTTTCTTTTTTCATTTTGATGAAGTAAGTTGGTTGACAAGAGTACCACCCTGAACAAGCCAAATTCTAATAGTCCCCCCCACCCCCCCCTCCATCCCAGTACCATTAATACAGAGACATGGCACATGCCAAGCCACCTCATTCCAAACTACACATCGGAAGAACACAACTTTACGTCAGTGCGACACTGCAGGGTATTGCAAGCTTGCCGGCCATGACCGAGCAAAACAATGCTGGCATCGTCCAGTCATTTTGGCAAACTTGGTTCGTAATGTGGCAAAACAATGTGGCTCTCATTAACAAAGGGGGTAGGTTGCTGATCCTGCTACACCGTCATCCTAAGAGAGACAAACAGGGCAGTTGTTTGGCAGGCAGGCCAGTCTCCTCAGAAGTGCCATTCCAGTAGAGGCGACAAGAGAATCCCAGTGGTGTGGATGATTCACGTAAATTACTTGTTTACAACCACTGGGAGCTATTTAGATCTGGACTGTGAAACAGCCTCCCTCTTCCATGTTTAGCTGGGATTGCAGATGCAGCGGCATGCAAGCTGCTGGGTCTTAGAGTTATCACAAAGTGTGACACTACACCAACATGCACAATGATAAGACAATATTGTAGATGCAAGCGACAAAAAATTTCTTCTTTTCACTGTCAGTCGTCGGCTATGCATCTACTATAGTCTGCTGCAGGTTAAAAATAGCACAATAAGACCCCCCACCCCCCTCACAAAGCTCTCTCTGCTTCCGGTGATTGGTTGTTTCCTTCTTTAGTGTTTGCTCTTTGCTAAAGGGGAATGGGTAGAGGGTCTTGTAGAATGAACTTGTCCCGATATTTTTAAACCTGCAAGACTAGACAAATAGTCGAGAAGAGCCTAAAGTGTTTCCACTTGTTTGTTTTACTTAAAGGGTGGTGCAACAATTTTATGATTAAAATAATTTTATCTCGTCATTTCCTGTTTATCGTGTCCCGGAGGATAGAGAAAACACTCATTTATTAAAATGCCTCGATTCCGCTGCATAATCGCAAAGCAAAAGTCGATGTTTTTCCCCCACCTGCAGCCCCAAGTGGCAGCCGAAGGAACTACGGCGGGAAGATTACGTGACCTTGCTCGGCTCTAAGCTGCAGCATAACGCCCGCTAATGTCAGCAGAGAGAGGGAGAGGAAGCGTCCCCCAAGATAGCACACGGGAAGCTACACGGCACTCCGAATGACGTCACTGGGAGTGCGGCCAGGTGTGACCCTGAAGACTGGGAGCGAGTTGAGGGGTGCCCGAAATGCCAATATTTATCTTTTTTTACGCAACAACTAGGACACGCAGGCGAAATCGGTTTTCTGTTCTTTACTTCAGAAGTATCAGAGGGCAACTTCCACAAATGTTTGACCGAAGTCCGAAAATCGTTGCACCCCCCTTTAAAGAGCAACTCCAGTCAATATTGTTTCATTCGGTTTTACGACCGTTTTTAGCTAAAGCAGTGTCCCTGAATTACAAGGTATAATTTTTGTTTTGATATTGTGTGTAGATATAAATACCATGGCTCAAAATTTGGTTTCGGGCATCTACGGCAAAACTAAGACTATCTGTTAGAGGGATGGCAACTCTGATCGTCAGCCGTATGGTCGCGATGCGATGTCGCAAGGGTGCTGCGTCACGCGGTACAACCACAGCTCCACTGAGACGTGACGTCGTAAGGGTGCTGCACCAGTGTTCCTCGACTAAAAGCTAACCCGCTTGCCACCCGCTAGAGAGCAGCTGGTCGCATCTTTAAAATCGGTATTAGTGGAGTACATGGCTTCACTTTGACGCAATATTTCGGCGGTGATTGTACTTTGTGCCACTAAAGCGATACCAGTCTTTTCCTTTGGTTTCGTTTTCGACTGGAGTTGCCCTTTGAATGTCTGGGACAGAAGAGCATTCCGCTTTTTACCTAGCTTAACCTTCAAGTTCATAGTGCTCCTCCCTATTAAATTTGGTTTTGCGCCGACTCCAGGTTTTTCTCATACTTGTTTTAAGAGACGGGTGACAGAGGCATTTACGATGACTGCCTTGAAATGGATGGAGGAAAGTACGAGAAAGTGAAATTTCTCCAAAATCTCCGCACACCAGGAGAGAATAACTTGCAAGCATTTCACCGGCCTACCTGCCACAATGCCCGTATGCAAGCGCCTTGGAATGTTTTGCAACATGGAATTACATTTATGTTTGTCTCAAAGCCAGGGTAGGCATGCCATCACCCGAATAAGAGTTATTAGTTTTGTTTGGGCTAAAACCCAGCTCAACAAAATGTTTCACCCCCGACGCATTTTCAAAAAATGGCACTTCTCCTGAAACTTTTCCAAACAAGTTCTACCAAAAATAGTTGAAAACACAACCAAATATGCATCATGACTAGAGCCAAGTTAATCTCGTCAAAGCAACCAGTGGGCATTCTGCCAATAAAATGCATTAACTTTTATATAGACAAGTCTGCAAAAGTCAACCCCTTTACTTCTGTCTTGACAAAACAGAAAAACCAGGCAGCATAACTCAATCTTTTAAAAGCAAGTTAAAACCCAAAAGCTTATTATAGTCGACAACAGGTTTGGTATACAATAGAAGCCCAGCACACGCGCAGTCGCCTCCGTCGAGCTTTGGCTGCACATGCACCGAAGTGCCATAGAAGACTGAAAGTTAATGCTGGAGGCAGAACATTTACAGCACAGTTATACCGGTGTCAGACGGCGTTCTAAAGCTCCTTTTCACTAAGCTCCTTTAAAAAATCGGCCAATCAGCTCGCGATGTGGAGTGCACACGTGCTCTGTAGCGCGCGCACGTGCTCTACGGCGTGCGCTGGTTCGCCGATTTTATAAAGGAGCTTAGTGAAAAGGAGCTTTAAAACGCCGTCTGACACCGGTATTAACCTGATACTGCCAGATTATTTATAGCCCACTGGCAGCTGAACCTACAACCACTGCCTGGGCTTGGTTGCAACTAAGCCCAGACTTCGAGACTCAATGAGCTGGCATCGTTCATTCTCCCCCTCGGCGATGACGGCCAACAGATGCTGCAGAAATCCACCGAATGAAATAACCAACCCCCACCTCAATGAAATTAAGCAATTTAGCACATGGGAAGCAGCAGCGAGTGCCACAGCTGCACCTGAACTCCGCCCGTGTTGCACAGCAGGGGAATGTTGTGCGCAGTTTGCAAATTGTCAGATTGAAAGCCACTGGGATTTCTGCAGGCTGTGGCACAAACGCCCAATAACTGGAGGCACTTCGCTTGCCAGCAGGCATCCAGTCGACCCTCGCTTCGCACACTACTGAGGCTCAAACGACATTTCGTCAACAGCCGGTAGAACAACCAGCACCGAAGACTTGGGACGTTTTGAGAACCAGATGGACACGCCCAGTTCTATCGCCCCACTACAGAGTTTCCAAGCCGCGCCACTTCAACTAAGCTAAGTGGACAGTTAAGCAGAATGGACTGACCATGATTGAATGTCGGTGGAACACTGTTGGTCATTAGACTAAAGAGAAACACTGAAAAACGACACTGACAGTATGGAACCTTGACTTGAATCTTAGGATATATCTTTATTTAGTCCAAAATTCTCGACAAGGTTAGGAGTTGGCAGATCACCGTGCATGCAGAATTTCACTAGAATTCATGAATGGTTCGGTACAAACTCCACCCCCTAATCGTTGGCAATCACCTTGGAGGCTCACAAAAACAGTTTTCCTTTCTGAACATGGTTTCCAAATTTACGATGATTGAAATTGTGGTAAATGTAAAGTTTGAAGATTTAGACAAAACTAAAGAAAAATGGTGGACATTTTATATTATGCAAGCTGGCTCAAGCATAGCCCAGTTAAAAAATTATAGAAAAAAAAAAAGGCTCCCTTGTAAAGCGGGCGCTATACTCGACCAATTTAATTGGAAACCAAGAACGCGACTCCAGACAAACATAACCGTGCTTAGAAGTTTAGCCTCATTGCGCAGCCAATTAAAAATACATTGCGGACACCTCATCCTACAACCTCGCGTAACAAAAAAAAAAAAAGAAGGTAGCAATAAACCAGCACATATTCGACGCTTCATCCGCACGTAACACACATCGCCAGGCCCCAAAGTCCCCGCAGCGCAAGAAGCCACACATCCCCCAACACCGGCACGACTACGAGCCGACGAAACGTCGTTTGGGCAGTCTGTGACGAAGCGCCCGTGGGCAAGGGCAGTGCCGCGCAGAGTCTGGCCGCCGTGCCGGAGGGAGGGGGCGGGGAGCAGGTCCAAGCCAGCCGGCCAAGCAGCTTTATTTTATCGCGAGCGGCCGGCCCAAACGGCTCCCGGAATGTCTGCCTCCCCGAGAGGGCGCCACCCCAAGCACAGTCCCCCCACTAAAGAGTGACGGCAATTTTCTTTTTCGTCTCTAGAGGTCCAACAACAACAACAACAACGAAGAAGAGGAGGAGGAGAGGGGGGAGGCGATGATGTCCGCCGTCGCACGTCATCACTCGTCCGCAGTGGTGCCCTTCACCTTGCCCTGCTGCCGTTGCTGAAAAGGGAAGAGAACACCCTTGTTCGCTGCGCGGCACACTCCTCTTGCTGTGCTCGTGAATGGTCATCGCACGAAGGGACCCTAGACGTGCGGCAAATCTGCCAGTCAGATGTAGCATCCCAGCCGCTTCCGCAAGTTTTCAAGCACCCCGTCAAGTAGCTAAGTCTGGTGGCCACTGGACAAATGCAGACTCCAAAACGTTGATTGCTTGAAAACAGCTGCAACACTAAATTCGGCTGCCAAAATCGTCATTCGATACATAGCTTTAGACAGAGTGACAGTGTGGATGGCCCTCAATCCTTATTTAGCTTCCCTTCTCTCACTTTCTTCAGAGGCATTCCACAAAGGAACAATGGTTGCAAGAGGTGCTACAAACAATCTGCGCTTCCTCTGCGTCCACTGCGCACGTGCGCAGTCGGTTGGCTGCTGACGCTATAAGCCAACACTAACTACTAACCCTTCCAAAAGTCAGCTATGGAGAGGCTAGCACTACGAGTGTAACCTCTCCTTTGCCGGCCAAGCAAAGAGCGGTCTGCCTTGTACACCCATGCCGACACATCCCCGCTTGCTTACATCAATGCACACTGCTATTCAGTTAACTTCCGCACTGCATTACAACATTTCAGTCAATCGAGTTCTGGAAACAATGACCGAATTATGAATTGTAATCCAGTGCAGCACCGCACAACATCGCAGTGATTCACCCACCATTGTTCCCAACAGCACAGAGTCCGTTACAGGTTCAGAATAGCAAGGCAAGCTCTTCCCGCAAAGCCCTCTGCTCGCCACGATTGGCAGTTTCCTCCCCTCCACTTGTCTCCTCTCCGGTGTTCGCTCCGCTAAAGTGCAAAGAGTGGAGGGCTTTTTGGGAGGAGCTTGCCCCGCTTTCTTTGACCTGCAACAGACTCAGCTCAGACATTCAGACATCTGCCACCATTGCAGCATAGTGTGAGGGCGTGCTTGCAGTTGAGAAGGGGGAGGAGGAGGAAAGAGGTGCCCACCTCATCCAGTTCCCTCTTGGTCTTCTCTTCAAGCTCCCGAATGTCCCTCATGGTCATGCCGTGCCACCGGTCGATCCAGCAGAATACTTGCCGGTGGAAGTTGTGGAAGATCCTCCGCTCCATCTGCAACCCAGTGCACGCCCGCTATGCAGCGGCCACTCCCATCCCGCCCCCACCGAGGAAAAGAACATTCTTGCAAGGGCGTCTATCGACAAGATGATCGACCTGGAGGATGGGACTTTTGTTCCCGCAGCTTTGCAAATTTGAAATGGCTCAGGTACGCCACGTTCAAAGATAATTAGTACTAGGGGTGAAGCGAATCTTTCCGAACTTCAAATAATTTGCAAATGGCATTTCATAATTCTATTCGATTTGTAGGACAGTTTTATTCTTCAAAGCATTAAAGTTTACTAGTATCCGAAAATTGCAAACGTCTTCAGAAAACCTCAATATCCTGCTTCAAGCTTCGCCGCTTCACATCGGTGTGCGCGCGCGCCAAGCTTCACTGCTTTGTACCAATGTGCTCGGAGGAACGGTGACAGGGCGGAGCATCTCTGTTGGTTTGACAAGCTCAGATTTTTGCTCACCGCCGAAGCTCGAACAGCTCCCTCCAATTACGGTTACGGTCGACGCCGAATTTTAAAGGCAAGTGACAGAACGAAAATGTCTGCCCATATTCAGGCAGATAAGGTAGGTACTGCTTTAATCATTACTTTCCATTTTGTTTTGCCGACGAGCTTATTAAACCAGAAAATAACTTTCGACATAACCAGAGAACAAACACTACCCTTTCAGAACATTACACTATAAGCTTACCAAATGCCCCCTGCAGAACAATGAGATGGAAAAAAAATATTGCCCGGCTTGGACAATCCATCAAATGGAACGAAGGTATGATAGCACTTGGAGTTTTTAATGGGCAGCACTTGCAGTCTGATTGATATGCAATGTGACACGTAGCAACGGAACTGTGAATGTATAATGCACTTCTGCATCCATGCACCTGTTCTTCAAACAAAAAGCTATCGCAGTACAGAAAGAAAACGTAGCGGCTGATGAAAAGCAGTGGGCCAGGGCGCTCACCTTTTGCACAAAGGCCTCTACGCGGTTCTGGAGTCCGAACCACTTGAACTCCACGGTGACCAGCTTGTAGGCGCACATGACGGGCTTCACCGTTTTGGCCCAGTCACCCACCAGGGGGCCCCGGCCAGTCTTCACCGAAGTGAACTTGGACGGGTCCTCGGTCTCTTTGTAGTCCTGCCGACAACGAGACCCAAGGCTCAGTCAGTGGGCAGCCGGAGGGCAAAAGGCGCCGACAGCAAGGGCCGTCAAAAGAGAGGCAGGGCTATTTCACGTTACACAAAGCGGCTCTCACTATGTGGATTTTCAAGCTGGGTTCCGAGCACCAAGCTGCCAAAGTGCAGTGATGTACAGCCGCTTCCTGCATAACCGAGCTGCCAAACACAGTTTACACCTTTGTCACGGGAGCAAAGCTATTAACAGGATCCTAAATTCAAATGGTGAGAACAGCGCAAACAAAAGAAAGAAGCACATGCACAGCACTGCGTCTGTGCCCTTTCCTTTCGTGGTCATATTTTGTGTACGCTGTTCTCCCCGTTTTAAAGCATGGTCCAACAACTAGCACAAGCAAGAGACAACCTTAAATGACTTCACATTGGCCAAAGTCGTTGTGGCCGATGACGTCCGACTAAAATTTGCCAAAGATGTTGCCAGATCACCTTAGTTAGGAAGACGTGCACAACCACAGTGCAGGCTCTCAAGTTTGTCGTTTTTTTTTTATAACAAAATGCATTGACACAAAAAAGAAGAAACAAAGGAAGCAAGACAAAGAATCACTACCGTAAAATCCCGTAAGGGCGTCTTCCCCGAGAGATCGCTCATCGCGTTTTTCTGGCTAAGTATCTGCAACATCAAAATTCCGAAACATCGCCCACCCCCGATTCCCAATGGACGTCAAGCGAGGTCCGACTGGAATAGCGCATGAACGGCGCGATCTGCGGTACCGGTGCATCCGAGAAGCAAGTTCATAGCAGGTTCCCGCGTTTTTGTCTGCCATCTGCACACGCGATACTGACTCCCATAACACACGAGTTGTTCCCGCGTGTATATTGCATCGTGAAATGCGAATCTGCTGCGTTCGCGATTTGCGGTATCCGTTCCAGAATTCATAGTAGATTCCCGTGTTTTTGTCCGCGATCTGCGCGTGCGATATTGATTCTTGGCTGTAACACGCGCGAGTTGTTTCTGCGTGTATGTTGCATCGTGAAATGCGATTCTGTTGCGTCCGTGATCTGCAGCCTTTGACATGCGAGTTTGTAGCGTATTCTCGCGTTTTCATCCGCGACCTGCGTACGGGATACCGGTTTTCATGACAGGCAAGATTGTAGCAGGTTCCTGCGTCTTTTTGCACCATGAAACTTGAATCTGCTGTGTCCGCGATCCGCGGTATCCGTTCCCAAGAGATAAGAGTTCTTGGCGGGTTTCCGCGAGTCCTTCGCACTGCAAAATCTGCTGCGTCGGCCATTTGCGGTATTCTTTCCAGTCACACCGGAGTTCGTAGCGAATTCCCGCGTGTTTATCGCATCGTGAAACGCAAATTTGCCGCGTCCGCTATCTACGGTATCAATTCCCGCGTCACATGTTTTGTAAGGGGTGCCCAGGTGCTTATCATTAATTTTTGATAAAGTTTTGCTGTGGCATCCCCAAAGATAGCCCACCCCATGTTTTTCACCATTTATCTCTTCATTTTGGTTGGGCGTTCTTACAGGATTTTACGGTACATCAAACCATGCAGTGTAAAGCGCCAAAAAAAAACCTGCCAGATTAATTATTCGGTGAAAATTCACCTTTAGAAAGAGTTACTGATTCAACACTAATACAAATAGAGCCATAATGCTGAACAAAAAATAAACTTCATGAATTTTTCTAGCAGTGAATGTTGGTGTAGGTGAACATAGTGATTCGACTGCAAAGTATGTTGCACATGCAGATGCTTCCTTTCGCAACTTTAGCAGGCGAAGATTTTAAATGCATTTTGATCCCCACAGCAACATACAGAAAGCATGTTATTAATGAAACAAGCATTTTTTAAAAATCAGTGTAAACAAGTTTTCATACACTTTGCAAAAATGTTGGTCACCCAAAAGCACGAAGAAGGGTAGTCAATGATGACGGTAGTGTCCCTTAATGTGGAGCATGCGCCCCCTCACAGGCAATGCACAAAGGAGACCCCTTCTGGAGAAGCAGAATTCTACAATTCATTTGCTCTAATAACATTCGGTACCAACTTCGTTTGGCAAGACAGGGGGAATGACTCATTACGGGGAGTCACCTCAATGGGAAGTGACTCGCAATCTGCTGCCCTCTTTGTTTTCAGTACAACGTTCTCAAGTTCCACTGCACTCTGTTTTCAATACAACAGGTCTCGATGGCATAAAAATTGTCAACGGCGTTATCAATCGATGACTACTGTTAAAATTATAAAAGACAACTGCTCCCACTGTGACCAGTTCGCAAAACTCTCGATATGCTATCACCAGTCGACGTGATGGTCAGCTATTGATAGTCGGCTACTGATAACCGCCAATCAATGCTTCTCTGCATGGCATGCAATGCAAAAACAATGGGAAGAGACATAAAATAAAGTATTCAATTCTGAGCTACACCACACTAACCTACAGCACAGAAGTCACAAATGGCTCAGAAGATCTAAAGTTAAGAATGCTGTAAAATAAAATCTTAAAACACAAAAAAATTAAAAAAAAACGTATATTGAAAGGAGTTGTTACATCAGTGTTATTTCGATAGCTTGCCATGGCTTTTTTGTGTGAACTGGAGTTAGCAGCATATCGTAGTTCCTACTCGTGGCTCTAGAACCCTGCAGGGACTAGGAGAGTTAATCCGCCTGCTTAATATTGCAAGAGGGACTCACCTTTGGCAGCACGGGATCTCCGCCAATGTCGATGTAGTCCACCTCCCGGATTTTCAGTTTCTCCGGGGGCAACTCGTGAACCTGCAAGGGGGCAGGCAACTTTAGCGACCCCAAAACAACTTCCCACAACGCCCCCTAAAGGGATGCTGAACCAAAATCTGGATTCCACAAAACACGGCGGAAAAAGTGTGCAACGGGATGCTACAAACACCAATACATCACTCATACAGCGATATCTCGAACGGATGACCGCATTTTTCAAAAAAGGAGGAGCATTTGACAGATATGTTCCCGTCTTGTTTCTCTGAGAAGGAGAGGGAACGGCCTCGCGTGTTCTCCGCCTCGCCGCCTTGAGGGGGCGAAGCGAAGAGAGGAGGAAACGAGATATTTTCACGTCACGCACCTCGTCGGCTTCGTTCAACCTCAACCTCTTTTTCCAAAAATAGGGCCGTTTATTCAAGATATCGCCTTATGAGTAGTGTTGTAGGGATTGTAGCGTCCCGCCTACAGCTCCTGCATTGTTTTCTGAAATCCAAATTTCGGTTCACCATCTCTTTAAAGGGATACCTCAATGAAATTCGAAATATACCCGTCGGGGTCAAAAATAGGTTGAATATGATCCACAACATCCGTAAATGACAATCGCACGTTTGTATTTTGAGCCTGGTGGCTGTATTTTTCGTTTAAACGGCCCACTCAGGCAAGCGCTCGGAGAGCAGCCAGCGGAGAGCATGTGACATCTAACGCAATCGTGGCGTAGTTTGTCTCGGGACGAGCAAAGCTGCGACGAGGCCACGGGCGAGGTTCACGTCGAGAGGATAGCCTAGTCTTCCCAGCCACCGAAGGGGCTGCTTTTGTACGAATTTTGAGTGACGGGTTAATCTTCTATAATCTTGTAGAGGGACAATAGCGACTTCTGGGACACACAAAAAAGATTCTCAGGGAGAGGGGAGTTCCTCCTTCCGCCTCTTCTCTCGTGGTGGCCAGAGGAAAGACAAACGTCGTCACTATCTGCCAAGGTTCCTAGATGGTCATCACAAACGAGACATTAGCGACATCCACCAGGTGCTCTTTGCTAATCATTTAATTTGTTTTAAAATTCCTTTGTGTGTCTTTGTTAACAGGATATTGGTGTGTCCGACGTGACACTGCTCCTTTGAACACATATAGACCAAAAAATAAGCGCCGCAATTTCGTTGTGGTATCCCTTTAAAGGGACAATGAAACGATTTTAAAATCGAATTTCATCCACCGCATGTCGTAAAAGGTGTGAAAAGAAACACAAAAACACAAAATAGGGAGCTAAAAAAAATTCTTCGCTATAGAACTTTTAAAAGAAAACCGGAGTCTTATGGACCTTCTTTCCTTCAAAAGCTCTCTCGCTTTTCACAGCGATGCATCCGCGGAACCGCAGCACGTCAGCCAAATCCACGTCTATTGGGTGAGAACCTATTCCACCAGCACCGCGATCATAAACAATAAATAGCCAGCGAATGCTTCCTAAAAGTTTTGTTAAATAATATTCAGATCCATATTTTGTAGCATAATTAGAGATGCGACGAAAAGTGTCGAATTTGATAATGCTCAGAGCCAAGCGCCACCTACCGTATGGTAAACGAAGCAAGAGAAAGACCCTATTGTGCCTGCGCAATCAATCCCTGAGCGTCGTCTGCTAAACGGGTTTGCTCCTGGTCGCGCTTTCTTCGCGGAGCATCATTTTCTGGCTGCTCAAGTAGTGTTTACGTTGTTTGTGATCGATCGCTCGGTGGCTGTGTTGAAAGGCAGCAGTGTACCGAAGTGCGGAGTTCGGTACACTGCCGCAGGTAGTTCCAATATGAGATGTGAAGAGCCCATTTAATTCCGATACGCGTGCACCGTAGGTCTGGTGCCTTGAATGCATCTGACCGGTACATTTGACATTGAATATGAACCATGCATTGCAGCATCTTTGAAATGGCAACAAAAAATTGCCATTTTAGGAGCCGCTGCAGAATGCACCAGGCTGTCGAGAGCTCAGTGGCTGGGCATGCCGTAAAATCCTTGAGAGATAGCCCACCTAAAATCGAAAGCAAATCGGATGAAAATAAGGAGTAAGCTAACTTTCGGTGTGCACTAAAAAAGTAGAAAAAACGCTAGTTTCAAATATTGTGACCGGCGAAACTTGAGATCGCATAAGTGGGGGGCAGGGTGATGAACCAAAAACAATGGTCCTTCCCAGACAGCGCATTGCAACTTGCAGAGTAAAACCATGGAGCAAAAAAAGGGCCCTGGTTGGCCAATTTGACTGTCTCTCTCTTTCGCAAGCAGGAGATGACAATGATCCTTTTGTGCGCATTGTTCGTTGTTTGAGATAAGAAGGCTGCTCTCGGCAAGGATGGCGGCGGGGGTCGCCTTTTTAGAAGTGCAGTAATTGACAGCGGGGTGTATCACTGAGGCACGTGTTAACACCCCCCCCCACCCACCCCTCGTTCACACCGCTCGCGGCGACACGATGGGCGCGGCTGATGTTTGGCGGTAAACAAACGTCTAGTTTTGGCGGCAAATACAAACCCCAACACCACGTGGTGGGGCGCTAAAAGCGTCGGGCTGTGACACAATAATCTATGTGTAGAAGCACAACGTGAAGATAGGGCCAAAGCCAGCCAAGCAGCTAGCCAGCAAGCAAAACTCTCAAGACGGATTCTCTACCTTGGAGGCGGCATCTGTGTACGCGTGAAACCACTGGCGTGCGTTTACCTGTCGGCGGAGCACGCATTTGTGACGTACATCAAAAAAGGCCATTCATGCACTCCGGATTCGCCCAATGGGTTTACTCTGTGAAAAAGCAACTATCCGCTCCCAGTCAGCAATGTTCGCCTATCTCCCGCCGTGGCTAAGTAACACCATTTCTGCCAAGGTCACCATTAGGACAAGGCCCTGCAATTACCAGAAGTAGGCCATCTTTTTTTTTTTTTTTTGAAAAATGGCAAATCATGCCAAAGATAGGGGGCGTTGGTTTTCACTCGATACCAAGTGACGTATTCAGTGATGGAAGCGGCATTTGACCCTTTGGAGCAGGTTCGGTAGCAGGCAAATATTTGTTTGGAGCAGCCACTGACGCTTTTAGAGCAGATGGCAACGTCTGTTAGCATATCACTTGAAAATTTAAAAAAAATTGATTGCATCGCTAAATGAGTTTATTTTTGATAATGACTGAGCATTTGTCTTTGATACTAAAGCATATTACTTATTACCTTTTGTAGTAAGAACCAATAGGGCACCAAAGGTACAGAGAGCTTTCTTTTCAGAAATAAGGCTGAGTTCAGAGTAGGTTCCATTAACAATGGGTACTAATCAAATTGACGAGAAATGAATCGCACTTCAGTTAAAATAAAGCCTCCCTCCCTCCCACTTTAACACCCGGTAGTTTATTTAGCTTGTATTGTTTCTATAAAATGCCACTAAAAACCAACATAATCGCTAACACGTCTATCAGTAAAAATGCGCCTCCCAAATTTGAGTTACCAAACTCAAAACTTACTAAAAAAACAGCCACCAAAAATTATTATGAAAAACTGCTCTTTTGCTTACATTTAGTCAAATAAAGCGCCACATTTTTTTTTTTTTATCGACGCAGCATTTGAAAACAAGATCATATAGTCGAGATCAAAGAATGTGGACCTGCAATAGTACTAACCATAATTTACATGTACACCGTGCTAAACCAGAGGCTCACCCATGCCAGCAGCTACTCCGAACACTCCGGTGCAAGGCGGTGAAGCTCGACGCGCGTGGGGTGGTGAGAGGCGCCATGGAGGCAACGGCAAACGTAATAATCAACTGATCCCATCAGGAGTACAGGAGCCTGGCTCTGTCTTATCGCAGCAGCCGCCATCCTACTGTGAATTCGCAATGTTTAGTCGCGACTTTTGGCTCCTGATATCGCCGACATTGTCTGAAAGCTTAGAGGATGTTGGTGATCAAGCCGTTAGCGCATCAATCGGCCAACGCGGTGGTCGAGCAATCTTCTTCGTTTCACTTTAATTTAAAGTGCAGCCGACGCTACGAGCCAATCAGATTAACCAAACAAGGTCAAAACGCGACATCGAGGCATCCGACCATCTCACTGTATGTGTTTTTTCATCGAATAAACCAATCAAATGCAGCAAATGTCCCGTGACTTGCACTTTTACTGTGTGTTCATGTTGTACATGTTCGATCCTTCGACTGTGCTCTGACCTTACATGAAACACAGTACACGGTGAGTAGAGACGCTGTGAAATACATATTTCTACCGTTTTTCTTTCTTTCTACTTTGAATAATAAAGTAAACCAATAAAAAATACATCTTTTTTTTTTTGCCCATCTTGGCGCAGGTGTGGCGCAATTCTTAGCCAAAATGGCACTTTGGCGCAAGATATAGCAGACTTTCGCTCAAGGCGCAATTTGGCGCAAATGGCGCAGCACTTCCATCACTGCGTATTAATGACGGATTTTTCAGGGTCGAGATATTACGGTAAAAGAACTTGCAAAGAACACTAACGGATGGAGGCAATGCTGCATCCCAATCCATGGCTGCCAGTTTCAACCGGCTGGCTGGCTGCAGGGCAAACCACAACAGAACAGGAGCGTCTGCTGCACCTGTGCCTCCACAGGTGCAGCAGACGGAAAATTGCATAAATCCTTAAAACTCAATTCACCCCTAAGCTGATGGTGCAGGGGAAGTTTCATGCTCAATAGACCAGTCATGCACCTATCTTTTGCCGCATGATTGCTCTCCCCACACCCACACGCAGGGCGGGGTTGGGTCATGAAAGGCAAGGGGACGATTGGTTCGGCGGGCACGTAGCTCCCACCGCACCATCAGCTTAGAGGCCCGTTCACACGGCCCTGGTTGCTTACGCTACATTATGTTACGAGAGCTTACGTCAAGAGTCACCTAACGTGTTTCGTATGAAGAGTATCAACCAATTAAAGTAGCGGCTTTGCACGCAACCTACGTAGCACGGATGTCTCGGCGATTCGTAACGAAACACGAAAAAATGCAAGCGAGCACCCCTGTGCGACTTCTCCCCCCGTCAAAGAAAAGTCATGGGCAAGCAGGTGCACTAACGTTTTCCTGGAAGCCGTTGTCCGGAGCGTGCATGGTCTCGATGCAGAGGGTGAAGTTGCCTTTCATGTAGTCCGGGTTGGTGAGCACTGTCTTGCAGTAGGGGTAGGCGTTCCAGGCCTCCTCGTGCAGCTCCAGGGCACACTTTGGGGCCACCATGCGGATGAAGGCTGGCACCCGGCTCGCCAGGTGGTAGATCTTGTAGGTGTACTGGCCCGTGCAGTACTTGCCGCCAAGCAGGGGCACGTTGGTGAAGGGCTCGTTCTTGATTACCTCGATGCCCTCGCCGCCCCCAGTCTCGTTCTTGCTTGCCTCCGCCACCGAGTACAGCTGGCCCACCTGGTACTGAGGGGAGGGGGTTGAATTGCAGGGGTCACAAAGGGGCCATCCACCGCTCGGGAAAGCGGGGTTGACGGCCTTCTCGCATTCGCTCGCGTGGGATGCCGTTAATAGGGACGCCATCATTATGAATACTCCGCCACATATACAAATCTTTCGGAGACGATTTGGGTGAATACACAAGAATGTGACAAAAAAAACATTTTCATCTCATTGTTTTGGATGATTTTTGGGGGAAATGCGGGCGTTTCTATTAACAAGACACGACTGTGACAACACTGCGGTGTGCAAGGCACCGAGAATATGAAACATCAGAAAAGAAAAAACTACAAGGGCAATGTTACTGTAAAATAAGTAAAAACTACAAAAAATCTTTGGAACGTGCGTCGCAAAAAAAATTTACACCAATATGTTTTGCCGAGTTTAGCTGCACGGCCATTGAGCCCTTTTGTAACATGAATGCTTGGTGCTTGTGGGACTTTGTATCTACTAACAACAAAGTTCTAGGTGTAAAGTAACTGCCTTGGGCATTGGAGAAATACATGGCAGCCTATGAAAGCAATCAAGTCCCGAGATGATGTGAACTGTGAAATACTGCTGTGCTGTTTCTGCAAGCTTTGTGCTTCAGGTTTGTTTCTCAGAGTTTGTTGGCAACACAACCGTTGCATATTAAAGTTGCCTCTTCACCACCGAGACGAACCGGTTGTCTTTACTCCTGTCGGCGGCTCGTAAAGGCCGTGAACAGGATAAAATATCCCTGGAAAACTGTCCTGCCGTCCAGGAAGTACAGCGACAGCAAAACAGGCAGCAGACAACTACACAGAGAATAGCACATGCCTGGAAAAGGAGAAATTAGCAATAGCAGGCAACCTTTGCACTCAAGGACTATGATAATCTTCCCTCTTGTTTCTGCCACAGCAGCAAAACGCCTGCAATGCACAACACCACTCCTATATGCAGTTTGCACGGCACTCACTTCCTTGGCCTTATGCCAAGCCTGCTGCTGACAGCGGCACTTCTATACTATTGATTCCACAGCCTCCATGTCAGACTTGTGGTGGGCATTCACCGTACAGCTATAAACTTCACCAACAGCTGTTCATAGACACACACGAAGCATCCACGCCAAGAGAACTCTGCAAACACCCGGAGAGAGAGAGCACAAAGGCGTCAAAATTGACAACAGCTTGCCCCCCCCCCCCCCCTTTCCAAAAAAAAGAAAGGATGCAATTTTTTTTCTGCGGGTGATTTGTATGGAGATCCGCTATCCGACCAAGGGCAACCAAACGATGGTTTCCTATTACATCAATGGACTGTATTGTATTGTTAACCTCTCACACAATGGAACATGTTTGTCGATATAGTAACAAGTACCATAGCGAGCAAAAAAATTTGAAAAAAAAACACTACAGAGCTTCTTGCAACACAGCTGCATGCTACGACAGTTTAGTCATAAAACTGGCGACCAAGGACAGGGTATCCGTGAATGAGCCAACGACGGCCAGTCGGCGGCCCCCCGCGTTCGGTCAGAGTTGCAGCATCAGCCGCCCCACGATTCGATGGTGAAATCGAGACGCCGCTCATCTGGCGCGAACGGCGGTCCCGTGAGCGTGTTCGCTGCCCCAGCTGCGAAGCCAGGGCAGCTTCCGCCTCGGTACTGAAGTTGGCGGAGAGTCATCTCTTTCACACCAATGCACGTGGGGTAGTGCCGAGTCGGCGGCCGGCGATTCATCTCGAAGCCACTCACCTCTTCGACCGTGATGGGCAGGACGACGCGGCTGCACAGAAACGGGAGAGAGGAACAAATGTATAAGCGGGCCGCGAACGCCGGCCCCGCGTAGGCTTGTAGGGGCCGTACCCACGGCCGGCCTGACGCAGGGCTAGGACCTCGGCACCGCTGTGCCGGCAAATCGGCTCTCCGGCGCCAATGGAGCACGGGGGCCTTTTGAGCGCGATTGAAAGGGGCCTGGGGACCCCGCAGGATACTCACAACTCCTTTATAAGCATCTTGGCGGCGGCTCGGTGGCTCGGACTGCTATCACTGCCTCATAGGTGGGGTGGCGTTACGTCACTTGAATGGGAAGCCGGCAAGCAGGCGCGGCCGAACACGACTGGAGACGGCGTTAGCCGCGGCTGCGTGGGGAACTCCGGCGGACCGTCCGACGGACCCAATTTTAACGGGCAGAAACTATCTGGGCCGCTAGCACAGTGGACCACGGCAGCTTTTCGTCTTCGCCTTCTGCGCCCGAACAATCGATACGCGAAGCGCCATCTCCCGACCCTGAAAAATGCGTCATTACTACGTCACCGACGTCACTTGGAAACGAGTGAAACCAACGCCGCCGGTCTGGCCAGGCTAGCCGAGCCGAGCCGAGTCAGCCGAGTCTTCGAGTCGCTGACGTAGCGCACGCCACACGCTGGCACCGTGGCGTGCAGTTGGCGGGCACTACAGGTGATGGCCTTGGGGTGATGCAACCAACCAGTTAGACTCGACACAGCTAGTAACAGCGTTGGATGTGTTACGAACTTAATGACTCGTCGGTAGGCCGCAGTGCAACGAGCTAGAAAAAATTAATTTAATTCGAGTTCAGAAGCCAGAGTTTCGAGTGGTGCTAAGATAAAGGGTAAACCGAAAACCAGTGTTTTTTTTTTTTTAGTGGAAGGTTTTGTCGACAAATGCAGTCGAAGAATTGAACCTCGACTTACCTGAGATTACGACATTTCATTCATTCTGGGCGGTGAGGTAGTGAATGTGTGCCGATGGAATGCACTGACGCCCCCGTCGCCCGGCAGCTGGCAAGTCGACGAAAATTTAAGCAGGGACATTAAAATAATGGGAAAACTATTTTGACGGAGGATGTCAAATAAATTGATTCCGCTGATGTGAGAAAACTATTTTTAAGGCGGTTTTTTTTTTAACTTTTGAGAGTGGGGAAATAAAGGGACAGTACAACACGAGTTGGAGATTCGTATGTAGACGGTTGAGCGTGTTGGTCTCTAATTTCCGACAACGAAAGAGGGACACGGAAGACCCAACAGACAACACAGATGACGAAAGTGATCCCTCGAGAAGAGGAACAAGGGGGACAATTGGACAAACCCAAATCTCCAAAACACAGCCAGGCGACTGGTGCGCGACCGAAAAAATCCGCCTGGTCCGGGCATCGAACCCGGGACCTTAAGTTTCCATTTCCAGTAGAGCGCTCTACCAGACTTTCACAGACTTTCGATTTCCAAAACAACTTGCAAGTCGAATGTCTGTGTGGTCTGTTTGTCTTCCATGTCCCTGTTTCGTTGGAGATTCGTGTTGTTCTGCCATCCTGTTTCCCACTCTTCGGGGTTAAAAACTGTCAGTACCCAACCAGCTCGCCTGCATCCTTGCATTAACTTCATTAATTTTACGGCGGATGTCATGTTTATACGGTTTATACTTGTTGCGCTTCCGTCACACTTTTCTTATCCGATGTTGTGCGCTTCCGTGACTTCCGCGTCTCAGAGCGCTCAGACTAGCCGGCGCGTCTATCCGAACGAACTGCCCAGACAGAACCGAAACTGAATCTAAACGATCCGCAAACGAACCGTCGGTTCGTTTGCAAGAAGGTTCGCGGATTTCGAACATGCCAAAGGTTCGTCGGATTCGTCAGGTTCGTCGACACGGTTGGTCGGCTGGTGTGGCGGCTGGTTGTAGCCAGCGTCGTGCGTCGTCGCTGGTTATCCGGAGAAATTTCGAAGATTATGAATCCAGTGGATTGTCCGATTATTTTATTATGTCGATCGTCAAATTGTATCGGTCGTATTCTCCCCGTGTGGAGTTCCAACTTGCGCGCCTCGGGCATTGTAGCATTAGGAGCCAGTGATGAGGTGAACGAGTCGTGAGTGGGATATCGAGCCATCATGCTGGATACACCGAAGACCGACAACAAGTGCGAGTGAGTGCTTATCGTGGTTGGGCGCCCTTTTTCTTGACCGACTTCGTGGCGTGCCTATGGCGAGTCGTAAACAGCGCGGGCGGTAGTATCTTTCGCTGACATAGTGGACGACACGGGTAGCGTGTGTTGTCGTGGTCGCGAGCCTCGAGCCGGTCAGCGTCCACCTGGCTTCAGAAGCCTCTCTGTTATTGATTGTGGATGAGTCATGCTGCATTCCTGGGAGTGCGTTCGGCTCGGTTCCGTGCGCCAGCGGGTTTTCGGCCGTTCTGAATGCCATTGCTCCTGCGCTGCGTGGGACGAGCTTTGGGAAGCTTGGCCGCTCGCTACTCGGGTGTAGTTCGGCTGTTGCCCAAGGACGCCGGGGTCCGGATTCGCCGATAGCAAGAGGGACGGAACGGAAAAGCGGTCGGAACCGAGCGAATGCGAGTTCCGGTAACAGCTTGGACCTCCTGTTTCTCGGGGGTAGTGCGCGACGACGACGGCAACATAGAACGTCAATATTGTGAGCGGTTCTTGATTGACGTGCTCGCTCGTGTGAGGAGGTTTTTGGCGAGCGCTGCTTTGGCTTTCGGGAGTCCATTTCTTTACAAGTGTACTTTGCCGGTGCGTAGCCACTAAACCTCTATCAGAGTCTCCTCCTATTGATAACGTGCCGACGTGCCGCTGTCGAGGCAAAGGACAAAGCGACTGCGGTACTACATAAGAAGATAATTTAATCTAACATATCTCCTTCCGTGCGGAGTTCGGTGCAAGTTTGCTGCTAATGTGAATTTCTCTTTTACATTTTTTGGGGCTATCTTGACTGCGCGCATACAAAAAGAACGGGGACAAGGAACGAGACATACAAGACCAACAGGCATACAAACTTTTTGTACTTTTTTTTTTTTTGTGAAACAATGCGATGTTAGAATGGTAGTTCTAGAGGGCCCAGGGTACCCAGTTGCGTCCGAAGTATTCAAGGGAGGTTGGGAATATGGGGGATTGTTATGGGAGGGGAGGGCATTGCCCCTTTCCCGCCGTTCCATCGCGCCAACTGGGCTACACCATGTGTACAGTATGTCAAGCTTGACATATGTGGCATACTGAACAGCAGTGGTACTGAAGATATTGTGTAAGTCTACACAAGCAAGTCTAACCTTACGATATAGACATCTCTGTACCTGTTTTCACCTCAATAACCATAGTAAAAAAAATGTCTGGCTCCTAGCTGAACATTACTAATTTCCCCGTTTATGTGGACAATAAAGATGTATTTAGGTGAACTTTAGATTAGATATATATGGTATCTTAACAAGACGCACAGACTCCAAATGCCGAAAGTTTCAAATTTTTCCTCCGACAACCAAATCTTGTAGGAACTACATCGCATCCCATGTGAACAATGCGCAAAACATGCTTTTTTTCTTGAGGTGAAAATAGGTGTAGATGATGTTTATTATACCGACGTTTCACTAGTTAGTGCCACTGAGCAGAAAGTTAATTTTATCGGTATTCTCTATACTGCGGTTGGGTCTACCCCTTTCGATTTCACTCGGCCTTCTCCATCGTTCTGTAAACTACAACCTTAATTATTATTTTTTTTATGTTCTTTATTGTGGGAAGAATTCGCCCAGTTGTGGCCGATACCCTATGCAGGTAGTAAATAATTAGTGAATAAGCAGAGGCATTGAGCACATTACTGATAAAACGGGGTCAGTGTCGCATGCAACCGCACGATGGCGAGGGTAATCCCCTGCAGTGGCCACTCACGAGAGAGCCCACTTGCCAGGGATCTCTCCATATCCCTCTTGTGGCACCCCTGCACTTTGGGTTGTCGGCATTCATGGCCATTGAGGGAGAGTGCTGCCGTCCATATAATATTGCAAGGGTATTGGCCAGCGGCACACCTAACACACCCAAGTATGCTAGGCTAATATTAGTTCCCACTCAGAGCTGTAGATACTTGTTGTTATGGTGCCTGGAACGCGTTGACTAGTGTGTTTAGCGCGTCTTCAAAGGTGGTCCCTCGATTTCTGTTTAATAAGGGATGGAAGGTATACCAATGGCTGTGCCCTTTATATCGTGGTAGCTTGCACCACCTATCCTAGAAACTAAAAACCAAAAGCATGATTCCTCCCTTCGCGCCTCATATCATAAAAGTGTCATGTTGTTGCCTGTCCTCATCTTGGCGGTGACGCTGCAGCAGAGGTGGGTGAGGTAGACATCTGCCTGTTCTACTGTAGGTCGCTCTGCAACCAGACTGTATGTGGAAACCAAAGCAGACATTAGTTGGGACACTGTGACGACAGTCTTTCTCGCCAACATTTCTGCAACCAGCAGTTAGGATCGCGACGTCCAACAGCATGGCACACCGGCTCCTGCGACACAATTTGTTGCCGATTCGGGTCCACCTTCAATGCTTGGGCGAGATAGGACGGTAGACAATGCAGTTGAAGACGCCTTCCAGGCACCGTAGTTATTAAGTCACCATTCTCCGTGCCATCATGCTGGTGGTCTGGGTGACCTTAGCGGAACGAGCTCCCTCTTTTGCAGACGGGGGAGCACAACATGAGCGGCTGCCGCACGGAGTCCCGCATCCCCGTGGCGGCACGGAGGGCAGACGGCGGCCCTGAGGCCCTCTCCGTGGGGCCCTTGTCGGGGTCCCCCAAGTGGGCACGTATCAAGGACCGCTTCGAGGGACCGCCGGGACAGGGAGTAAACCCTGGCTCTGAGGCGCACGTGGCCAGGGGAACCTCCATGGGCGAGTTCAGGTCCGCCAAGATGGCGGCCAGGCGCCTCATGGACAGCCGCCCGAGGAATGACGCGCACAGAGCAAAGCCCAGCTGCAGTCCGGTGCGCGACCGGAGCATCGTTGGCCCGAGCGGCGCATTCTCTGGAACTGTCTCACATTCGGATGTCACCGTCGCGGGACGGGAACGGCGGCATCCCGCTGCGTCCTCGGAACGAACCCAGTGTGTCGTCGTCAACGGCCCAAAGGCAAGAGCCATTCGTCCAAAAGGTGTCGCGGTGTTACAGTCTTGTGGTGGCGGCTCCGAGGAGCGTCCAGTGACGACAGACCGCGGCAAACTTACGAACAGGCCATATCTCCGCTCTCATAGCTTTTCCAGTAAGCTTCCTTCGGGTGGTTTGTCGGTTGCGGAGTCAAAGAACACTGAGCATTCCGGTTCCACGTCGCCTGCGGAGGACCGTCTGCCCGGAAAACCCTCCGAAAATAGCTGCGTAACGAGACCATCGTGCACGATACCCGTTACACAGACAGAGACAGACATGACCTCGCCGCCATCCTCTGCCGACTGCACTCTACGGGAGTGCCAGGCAAGGACTTCCAAAGTGGCATCACTCGCGATGAGTTTTGAGAACCTCCTCCTAGGTGATACGCGGGAGGGCAACCAGGCCCATTTACAGAGAGGCGCCTTCTGCAATCGCTCGCTTCCCCTCGAAACCTTCCAAGATGCGAAGACGGCATTCAGAAAGCGACTAAACATTCCCATCAATGGCGTTGTGCGGAAGCCGTGCCGCATCATTGGTAAGTCTCGTCGGACGCCATCGCCCCCGGAGATAGGTCTAGCGATCTGCCGCGGGCCCTGGTCAGACGAAGCAGTTCACTAATTGGTCACACGTCCTACTCGAGAACTCGCGAGTCAGTGGCAGAGAGTCACGCGTCCGCCGTCGTCGAGCGGCCCTCCTCGAGTCGCTTGGAGGCCATGACAGACGGCGGTGCAGCCCACCCGTCGTGGACCTCCCCGTCTCCAAGCTGCGACGGAAACGAAAAGAAACTGAGTGCAGTTCAGCTGGCCGTGCTAAACCTGGAAGCTCGAAGCCAAGCCGCGTTGGAGAAGAGCGGCAAGCTCAGCTTTTCAAGTTCCTGTCTGGAATCTGGAAAGCTAAAGCCGGCTGCTCCGAATTCCGCTCTCCGAGAATTGTCGTCTAAGCGGTCTGTGCAGAGGCCACCGTTGCCCACCGCTCGCCCCGCGACACTGCCCTCTTCATCTTCATCGTCACGTACGAGCCCTTCTGTCAGGGACATGCCGGACGCAGAGGACCTCGAACCCTTCTGCTCTTCCCAAGTGTCGTCCGCAGTTCTTGCTTTGTATTCGAACGTTGTCTCCACCGTGCACAAGGAACAGCCCACAAACGAGGACGAGCGGCGGAGCGAGCGGTCTGCCGAGTCGGCGCCGGCGACCGGGGCCGTGCGTCCCAACCAGTCGTTCCTGTGGACATTGCGGCAGACAACGCGGGCTCCTGTCAACGGTTCGTGCGACGAGCTGTCCGACGCTGTCGTACTGCCAAGCAAGACACGGTCTTCGTCCGCTCTAGCGGGCACTGGAAACTATTCCTCGCTTTGGGAGTCCATTGCTGGCCGCCCGGCGACAATCCATGCTGGGGCGTCGAGCAAACCGGGTGAGTCACAAAAAGGCCTTTCTAAGAGCTCTTTTGTACCCTTGGCATTCTACCCAAAATGCCGAGCTGTAGCGGTTGGTATGGTCGCAGACGGGCTGAAAACGATAGGTTGTCTCTTTCAAATTGCCTGCGCTCTGTTTTCTGCCATATTTTTAGTTGCCTGTGCACGCTCAAGGCTGACGAGACGCTCAAGTGTTACCGAAGGTAGGGTGCTCACGCTGGAGATGGAACAGCTAAAAGACCCTTCTGCCATTGTCATCCTGTCGGTCACTATTCTTGAAAGGGGCCCTGCAAGTACTTTTTTACTTGTTTTTAATTTGCACCGAACCTGAGCGCACTGAACATAGTAACCTAATGAAACTTTTCTTTTCTCGAATTTCACTTTATTTTAAAAGTCATAGGCAAATTAAAATTACAAAAAATAGCAAAAAATAACCTCCTTCATGACGTCCTTAGTTGCTTGAGCTCAGCGAGCACTCACGGCTGCCGCACTCCGTGTTGACGGCTCGAGAGGGTACCACTGAAGCATGTGCTGGATAGGCTGTGGGAAGCGGGCAGCCAGGGCACCTCGCATTGCATTTGCTGCGCGATTAAACATTAATTTGGAATGACACTTCATTGGCCACAAACAACAGCAAACATGGGGTAAAGATCAGTTCAGAACGGGAGCCACTTGGCGCTGCCATACCGCCAACCGGTCAAACCGCAAGCCAAACCTGCTCCGAAGGCCTTCGGAACGCTTGGAACCGGTCGGACCCTCGACCGCAGCGCCCCCATATACATCCAGGACCTTTCTACGCTCGCCGCTCGTCGGTGCCTGATCACACTACCCCTTTCTAGTATGTGCCACCTTTTCCACCGCTTGGTATGTCGACGGGTCATTTTTAGGGGCGAAGCTCCTTAGGGTCTAGCCTTGTCCGTCCGTCCGTCCGTCCGTCCGTCCGTCCGTGCTCAAAAAAGAAAAAAAAATGTTTCCGCAGTTGGCAGGATTTGAACCTGTGCGGGGAGACCCCAATGGATTTCTAGTCCATCGCCTTAACCACTCGGCCACGACTGCGGGACGAGTAGGGGGCTCTGAGATGTAGTAACTCAAGAGCTGGGGCTTCTGTCATGGATGAAACGTTGCATGTAGCCGCTCAACGTCTATACAGGAGAGGGCGCTGCGGTCAAATGCGTATATAATTGCGTTAAACTTTGCATGCATTGGCTCAACGTTTATAGACGAGAGGGCGCTGCGGTCAAATGCTCAAATGCGTATATGACCATGTTCCATACCACACATTCTCTTTCTGACATGGACCGTTGACTTAGATGCACTCCCACGGCTTCTAGCGGATCCAAGCTGATCCGCTAGAAGAACCACTGGCTCTGCATTTCACCGCCCATAAAGCAGTAATAATGAAGTCGAAACACAACCTGGAACTCAGCACTACCTATGAGCAATAAAAAAAAATCAGCACCATCAGCACTACCTACGAACAATAAAATCAGTATCATCAGCACCACCAGAGCTTCGCCCCAATCAACATCAAACACCACGTGGAGATGCGGTCATTTTTTGTTTCCATACTTTATAAACTGCATTTGTTTCTTTTCTGATCTAAAGTTTAAGTGGAACTGACCAAAGGGTAGGTGCCGCAAAAGCTGGAGCCAGGGGAAGTATCGTGGAGCAGGAGAGTTAGGACCTGAACGAGAAACCGTTGAACGACAGGTTACAATGTGTGGAGTTGGGCGAATATCAAACTTTCAATCGCGAATCGATTATGAATATTGAAACATGAGTGGAAATTTAATTTGAATATTTTTGAATATATATTCTGTATTTTCTGGGCTATAGTCCATGAACTATACATGCTAAAAAGTTGAAATTTTAGGCTGTGTGAACTATCTACACGTGCGTACTATACAGGAATTTTGCTGTTCAAGATCGTTCATAATGACCAGACGTGACGCATCTTGTGAATAAAAGGGTATGTTAATGATTATATTTATGTATGATACAAGCTTCTTTGTGAACTATGAAAGCAGACATTGGTCAAGGTGTGGCATGTATGAGAAGATATTCGTGTCGGCTAAGCACTAAATGTGTACTATGTTCGGCGTGCAGACTATGCACCATGTGCGGACTATCTAAGCAAAAATTTTCAATTTTGAGCCCAAATTTGTTTTTGCGCACTATACACTGGGTGCGGGCTATAGCCCGGAAAATACAGTAGTTTATATTTATAGTATGAATTGAGCATGGACACTTTAGTGCATCATGGTTAGAAGTCCTAAGAAGGCGTGCCTATGAAAAGGAACAGTTTTGATATTTGGGAAACAGTATCTAAAAAAAAAGCCTTTCCACTCTGGTGAAGAAGGAAGACCAGCGAAGTTGTACTATGGTGGGAATAAAGTAATGGCCTGCCGCAAGTCAGCAACCCAGAGTGGAAAGGCTCGAAGGTTGCCGCCATCTATGAGCGACGGCGGCAACCAGACAACCGGCAAGCTGGTTGTCTGGTTGTTGCCGTCGCTCATAGATGGCGGTAGTTGTCCAGAGTTCTGTGTCATCATTTCTTTGCTGACGGACATGATCCTGGGGAAACTGGCCCTTAACAGCTCCGCTGTAATAAAAAGTCCTTTTAAGATGAGTTGGGTAAAACGTAATGTAACAGGCAAGGAATGTGTGAATATGGCATTTATTTAAATAAAGTTTAAAGTTTTAATTTCCAACACTGTCCTTTAACATCAGGGATTAGACTATAACTATTACCAAGGAAGGCTGACCTACCATATTTTTCTGACTCCGCACCCGGTGCATGGTCCGCAGGGGCAAATTTGGGGTCAAAAATAAAAGTACCGTAGTTTGTAACTCGCAAAATCCTTCACGACTTGTCACGGTGAACGATCTAGAAAAAAACAAATCATTGTATAGTTTGCACCTGTAGATAGTCCGCATCGGGTGAATTTTCAACTTCTAAACATTTATAGTCCAGAAAATACGGTACTATAGTGAGCAAAATTTCCGAGACAATTGAGTCAACTGAGAGGCTCCAACAGGTCACCTTCTCTCCTAACACGCTGGGGCAAAGCAGGGAAACGTGACGTGCGCATGCTGTTGAGAAGCAGTGCAGCTTGATGTCGGAACACTGGGGGCAATTGATGAAGTTTGATGCAAGAGGTCAAATTATTCTGAAGACATTATTCATCATCTTTTTACTATTCCAAAAGCTAGACTACTTTGTACAGTAAAAGTGTGCTGCAAATTGAATCGAATAACAAACATTCCAAAAATGCTGACATTTTGCTCGATTTGTACACAGGGCCAATGTTTTCTGAATGCATAGAAGTTGATTTGCAAAATTTACATAAATTAGACCTTTGTGGCAAATTTGAAGTCATTGACATGTATTGATGTAAATGAAGTGTCTGCACTTGAGTACTTTTACAACATGTGCAGAAGCAGTCAACTGGAACTTGTACTGTTTTGACTTTCCTGTCACTTTCTCGAGCTACTGGCACAAAGCTTTTCCGATTACCTATATGTTATTGCATCATAAGCAATCCCTGGGTAGCCTCATTACAACTTCACCTCAGCCTTGCTAAGCCAGGCAAGGAGGTGGGGAGCAGTGTGGCTACATGTATACACATCTTTCTTAGGGTGGTGACATCAGACCAGTTTAATCTATGATACTTTTTTTCTTTCTCTACAATGCGTGAAAGGGCTTTTCCCGGCACGAGCTCTTAGCACTGACTGTTCTACGACAGCATTTGGTTTTTTCTGTACTTTTGTAATTTTCCTGTGTGCACGTGTTGTCCGCTTTGGGTACTATAAGGAGTGGCATCACCCAAAACAGAAGAACATTGAGGCACCCTATTGGGGAGCACCTCGGTAGAAGGGCATTGCTTGCTTCTGTTGTGGGGAGCACCTCTGTTCAAGGCTATGCTGCAAACATGTCGAACTACTACACAGTCGTTGCTCTTATGCCCATGAGTGGAGCATTATTCTTTTGACAGGTTGGAAACTGTTTGAATGATTCTTTGCAGAAACCACCACGGATGGCTCGTCTGCTAGCAACGATAATGACGGTGCCAAAGTGGACAGTTGGTGAGACTGCTTTTGCATTTCACGGTAATGACTGCGAGAGGTATATTAGAAATTGTAATGGTAAAACAAGCTTTTTTAAAGTGGCAGCTATAGAGATTATGGTTCCTATTTTCTTTGTTAGTACAGTGGAATCTCATTAATTTAAACCCGAGGGTGACCAAATTTTTGTTTGAATACTGTAAAACCCTTTATTTTCGCGGCCCCTATTTTTCGCGAATCAGTTACAGAGCTCACAATCGCGGCCCCTAAATTTCGCGAATTCCAGACGCCTGCATTGAAACTCTTAAGGACCGAAAATTTCGCGTGCCCTTAAATTTCGCAAATTTTTTAATTCGCGAAATTTGCGAAAATTGAGGGACCGCGAACATTAAGGGTTTTACAGTAATGCAAAGTTTGAATTATTGGGAGTTTCCTCCCTAGAAACACATAGGACGGGACCCACATGTTAGTTTGAATTATCTGCGAGTTTGAATTGAGAGAGTTTGAATTCACGAGATTCCACTGTACTACAGCACGATTTGTACGTTACAGACGCTTTCAGCACACATCGGAGCAGAATCACCAATGCTGACCTCCTCTTTTCTTGCCGAGATATTGAACCACTGAAACAGGCGTTGCTGAGCCTGTACAAAGGACTGCATTGGAGTACACTGTGCCTTTAGGATGACACTACCATGTCATGCTACCTTTGTGATGAAGTAAAGCGAATCGAATAAATAAAAATACCAAGTGGAAGTTAGTCATAACAGCACCCATGCACAGCTGCCTAAAAGTGTCTTTATGGCTGTCTGGTGCCTCTCTAGCAACACTACTACTGCTACATGCACTCTTTTCACCCGCCTCGAAGGACTGAAGATGGAATGGTCTCATCCGGTCAGCTGTCATAAAAATTGTTCTAAAAGTTTGTTGCTCTTTGGTATCTGAGACGCTTTTGCCGAGCTGCTGCAATGAAGCACATATAATTGCGCGGAGCTTGGAGGAGGGTGAAAATAATGCAGCGTGCCAGCGGTTTTGTGGGTTGGGATGGTGAGCTGATGCAGGGGCCTTACAGCATGCAGGAAGGGCAGCATCACTGGACCCACACTCTGCGGGGCTTGGCTTCCCTCCCCCGGACAGGGCCCATGAAGAGATGGCTTGGGAGCTGGTAAGAGCTCTCTCTTTGAGGCTGCCCTTTCTGGGACAGTTCCTGGGTGGCCTTGCCCACAGCACTCTCTTTGATTTGGTAAGGGCTCTCTTCCTGACTTGAGAGGGGCAGGCTGGCACAGTCGCAAACCATTGGCTGTTGTTGCCTGCCAACTCCTAACATCAGACAAGCGTTGCCAGTGGCTCGAAGATGACCACCACATGTCGACGAATGTTGTGCCTTAGTGAAGCAGGTTGCATTTATCGCTGAAGGAGTGGAACATTACATGCTTTTCCATAAAGCTGTATTCCTTCTTTCTTTTTTTTAACATAGTAGTGTATTTTGTTGTGTTGCCCCCCTGCAGAACTGTGACGACAAAACATATATTCACCAGCAAAATTTAGTGGGCTTGCTGACTACTAAATTGCCCGATATATTTAGTGGGCTTTTGTCCCGTTAAATTTAACTAGATGTAACCCCACACGTCAAGTAACATTGAATGCTCCCTATGGGACCAAGGACCTCCAGGATGCCACACACATTTGTAGGACAAGAATGTATTTGACATACTACGAGATTTATAAAGGCAGGATTTAAAGCAGAGCACTTCCATAAGGCACATAGCCAGGATTTTGTTTTGGGGAGGGAGGGAGGGAGGGAGGGGGGAGGGAGGGAGGGGGGAGGGGGAGAGAGGCATGACAGAATGCTGTATGAGGGGGAGTGGGGGAGAGGAGGCCCCAGCAAAATGGAAGATTTCGGGGAGCGGCCCATGCCCCATGGGCCTCCCCCTGGCTATGTGCCTGACCTCCGTCATACCTGACAAAAGTTGTCTTGTGTAGAATACTTACAACAATTGAATGGTTGGTGCCACCACGGCGTTACTCGCCGCTAAATTAAGTAGGATGTAAGCTTGCTAAATTTTTCGTTTTATTTTTTGTTGTAGTGGAAACTCAATTCACTTGTTTATACTTGTACAAAGCTTTTTAATATGAGAAGCCTAAAACAACCTATTGATTGCTCAGGGTGACATAGGGTACTGACCATTGCAGAAAATTGCAGCTTGCAATCGTCAGTCTTGGGTGAAGGTAAAGTGCAATGTAACGGTTAATTTCCTACTCGAGTAAAGAATGGATTGGGAAAAACATATTTCAAATTCAGGCGATCAACGAGACTCGCTCTCGGCGACAAGAACTCGGTGCTTTTTCTTGAGACAAACAATTGCCCAGCTCGCTCGTTTCCTAAAAATTGACCGAACCTTTCTTGGTGCGCCCTCGCTCCAAAAAGTCAATAACATGGCGTAACGTATTACCGCTTAACCAGGTTGACACAGGAGACAGCAGTTCGTCGTCCACGACCTACGAGCACCTGTACGAGCCCATCTACGACGTGCTCGAGGAAGAGGGGAGGCCGCCACCCGACGTGGTTCCCGACACGGACGACGTCTACGCCCACCAGGTGCCTTCCTTGCTCCTCCCCTGTTTTGCTCGTCGCAGCTACTGTCGCTGACAGGTTGAGAACGACAGGGTGTCTCTTTCTGACATGGAGGTGGGAAGTTTCTGGAGGTGACATGACGCCACCAGAGGTGAAGCCAGAGGTGTGGAGGGACACGCCCCCAACGATGACCAAAGCCAAGACACGCTTTTAGATGAAAAGGAGAGCAGACTTGGCACGAATAGCTGTTTTGGTCACCCTCGGGCATGCCCGAGGTGGCAAAACAGCCGTCCAAGTCAGCTCTCCTTTTCGTCCAATAGCGTCTCTTGCTTTTGGTCGTCGTTGGGGGCGTGTCCCTCTACACCTCTGGCTTCACTTCTGGTGACGTCATGTCACCTCCAGAAACTTCTTACCTCCATGCTTCCGACGACCGATCTCCAGCACGTGCTCATTGTTTTCCGTCGCACATTGGCTGCGTCGGTTGATTGCCGAGTTCGGTTGATGTGCTGCCCGGTTGATCGCCGACATTCTCTATATTTCCAGGCGATGCCAGGAGCTAAAAGTCGCGAGAAAGCTTTGCAAAATAGTAGGATGGCAGAGACTGTGATAAGACACGGAGGCATGTGGAGGAGATGATTATCATGTTTGCCGCATGCCTTCGTGCTGTGGCTACAGAGTACTGTGGCACTTTCACCGCTCGCGTCTACCTTTACCGCCTCTCACCAGAGTGCACGTGTGGAGCTTCATCACTTTTGCAATGGAGTGCTAGGAGCAGCGGCTGACATGGGAGCGCCTGGGATAGCGCGATAGGCTCGGAAATTATGCTCGCTACTATTACTGGTCTACCTTCCTTGATCTTGATTGTAGGTTTAATTTTATAAATGCTGTGCCCAGAATAGCGAATACGCTTGTTTTTGATGGCGCCTTATGGAAATTATATTTATTTCTTAAATAAACCCCCGAGTATACAAGGGGAGGGGAGTGAGGCTTTATCCCAACTAAAGTTTTGCTCTCTAATTTATTTTTCAACTTTTTTTTTAATTTATTTTAAATAAAATTTACCCTGATCAGAGCCTTGCTTCTTAAAAAAGAATACTCTGTGTTAGCGGGCTGAACGTAACGCTGCAAACAAGCTGGAGAGTATTAAGCATGACAAAAACCCATAGTCTGAGGTTAAAAACAACACATACACTAAAAGGGAAAAAAATGACACATACGCTAAAAGGACCTTTTAGTGTATGTGTTGTTTTTATCCGCAGTCTCAGAGGTTTCCATCAAGCTCGCATTCCTTTCCGCCCTTTCTACTCTTACTACAAAAGGTAACAAGTAATATGCTCCAGTATCAGAGAGGAGTTCTAAGTCATTATCAAAGGTGAACTCATTTAACGACGCAATCAATTTGTTTTTATCTTGAAGTGATGTGGTAACAGATCTTGGCACCTGCTCCAAAAGCGTCAGTGCCTGCTTCAAACCAATGTTTTGCCTGCTACAGAACCTGCTCCAAAAGGTCAAATACCCGCTTCCCTCACTGATATTAGAGATTTTCGACTATTCGAAAAATTTCAAATAATGTAGTGTAGTGCAAATATATGAATTTTCGAATAGTGGTTTTGAATAATATGCTATTCGATGTTCGCTCCAAGATGGACTGCGGTACTCATACTTTTCAAAGTGTCGATTGCGGCAGGTTAGTTCCGTTGAGTGCGCTTCTCGCCGAGCATCTGTGCACTGCGGTGAAGCAATATCCATGGAACTCCTGAGCTCTGCATGTATTGCTTTCCCTCAGAGCGCAGGTGCTTGATGAGAAGTGCGCTCAACGGGGCTAACCCTCCGCGATTATGCAAGAGTATATGCATGTATGCTAGGCAACAATGTCATGACAACCAGCGTTTTATTTTGTAAATTTTTGAAGTGAAGAAAGGATATTTGCATATAGCAAGCAGATTTATAAATCCCCTTGATTAGGATAGCTGGAAGAAAATTGTCATTTACATGTAGAAGTTGATACATATAGTTATATTAAGATTAACTGAGCTTAGAAGTGGACAAGTGGGAGGTTGGGAACAACTTTTATGAGTTCACGTGAATTTTTTTTTTTTTTAACATGGTTCACGGTAGTGAAACTATTTAATATTCTATGTGAAAACCTTCGACGAAAAGCAATAATTGCTTTGAATTTGCATCAAACTTAAAATCTGCTATTCGCACATGCCTAAAATAATGCTTTCGGAATTCTCAGATTTTTTGCACCAAGCTTTATTGTTTCGCACCAATGCTCTCGGTTCAAGCTTCATTGCCTTGCACCAGCATTTTTGCGGAAACAGCCGACTTGCCAGAACATCTCTGTTGGGTCGATGGGCTCGCAAATATTGCATAATATTCTAGGTTAGTCTGCATTGGTTGCAATTATAGGCCGAACATTTATTTAAAAACAAAAAACTAAGAGCAATACAGAAAGAACCGCCGATGGCTTGTTCGCACTAAAAACCCATTCATACACTTGCGTTCGCTTGCGACCAAGTTCTCGTCTCCTACGACGATAGAACACATTGGCAAGCTGGCGTCATGAGCGAGGTGGCCCTGGAACTGTATTTCACTAGAGCGGAGGCTCTGTGATACTTGCGAGATCAAATGTGCCTACTTTCTAGGAGAAATAGTTGCTTATAACATTGTCAAAAGCTTTTCGAGCCAAGAAAGAAAGAACGATGCACCAAAAAAGATGGGAAATGTATGAAAATGTATGCAGATGCACGGCCACCTGACAGATGGCTCCAGCGTGGTCTCTCGTGATAAGAGATCCCAAGAGGTTTAAGACACTCTGTCGTAACCAGTCGCAGGAGTATGAACCAGCCTTTACAGTGTCGCGCAGTGCCCATGGCGAGCTTGACAGGCAGGGTGACGCGATGCGATTTAATATGATACGATTTGACACGTCGACTGGGCACAGGAGTCCGAGAGTGCGGGGACGTCGGAACCCGGACTGCCGGGTCGCAACAGCCGGCTGACGCGGAGGGCGACATCCGCCTGGAGCTCTCCTCGCACCTCAACCTGGTCCGGCTGAGGAAGGACGTCCACAGCGCCGCCGAGATTGGCGTCCACTTGCAGCAGGTGGGGAGACACCCCGCTTTGTCGGGGTTGGGTTTTCACTCTCTCCCTTGGCCCGGTGTTTTCGATTTTTGCCGTTGTCATAAAGTGTGACCCGATACGGTGGTTGGGACTCATTCACGTCGGTGCCGGAGACTCGCGGTCCTTCTTTTGCAGTCGGCTTTCTTCCGAAGAGTTTGCTCGTGTCCATGAACGTACGCACCCGCGGAAAGTGTGTATTAAAACATGAGACTGGTTGCAAAGACATGGTTTATTTTTAACACTGTTGCAAATTAACTGTTATTCCCTTCAACATACTTAAGTCCCCTAGCTATACATAGTTGAAAAAGCAAAGTTTCCGTGGCTGAGAACAGTGCTGCGGGTCTTGGTGTGTCAACCTCTTCATAGGGTGCCTCCGTTTTCTCCTCCATTGAACAAAACGTTGCGTTCCAACACTTCACACTCACCTTTGCTCGTAACTTTTGCCGGAAGGTAGGAGCAAAGACCAGTTCCCGTAACGTAAAGCTTTTGCCAGTTTGGGCTCACTTCCTATGCATGGGCAGTATAGGTACGGTGCCCGAAGCACGTCTTTGACCGGTGTGTTTAGCGTCCTATCCCACCTGCACATCGAAAAGGGTCCCAAAGTGGGAACAAAGGACGTCGTACAAGCCGGCATGTCGTGCTGTGGGACGTCGCGATCCTTGCAGACGGTGCTAGAGGTCCCGGCAAACAGTTATGAACAAGGGCACGAGTGTCACCGTCGTCGCTGCGACCGAACTCCTGGCTGCCGAAGCTTCTGCGGACTGGCAAGCTGAAGAGCGACCTGCAGCAGATCGGGCGTCTGCCACATCCACCGCCGGTTCTGTAACACCGTCGGGGTCGCAGCCGGTGATAGCATGACACTTCTCCGCCGTCGTTGGGTGGGAATCGAGGGACCGCTTTTAGGACGTGGTGGGCACACCAGTCAAGGACGCTTTCTAGCCACACCCAGACCCCCACCCCCCGACCGATCATACCCCTTGCCTCAGGAGCCGAGCAAGCGGGGCCTGGTGGACTGCCTGCTGCGCCCGTCGTCCCGGAAGGAGACGGCCACCTTCTATGTCCGACTGTCTGTGGACCGCCAGCTGTTGCCGGAGGAAGATGGGCGGCCGACGAGAGGCATCGCCCAGCGCAGCGCTCCCCGCCGCAGGGGCCTGCGCAGGACCACCTCCTCGGCCCTCAGGAGGCCTCGCACGCCGCCCCCGCTGCCCCCCGTCGCTGCCGGGGTCTCCCGCGACGCCTCACTCTCATCCGCTACCGGTGAGTGCTTGGGAGGGACTCTTGCCAGGTGGTGATGGATGGAGTATAAAGAACGCCTTTCGTTCGTGAAGCTTGTGAGGTAAGTCAGTGGGCCCATTTCGGCTCTCGGAATTGGCGCAATTTCACGGACGTCACATCGTCTGGTTTATGGGACGAGAGAGAGGGGGGGGGGATGTCTGAGGCTTAAATGCACACGCCCCAGTAATTTCCATGCTAGCCTTTAGCCGGCTCTTAGATTAGCTTACCCAATACACCTTTCCAAGAAATGCACTTAGGCCACCACCATGTTGCTGATGATTATGGAGTTGTTCCGACCCTCACGCCCTCTATCGGCTATAAATGTTCTACCACTCTCTTGGACTGTTGAAACCTGCTCGGCACGAATCTCCGCCTGCGTTTTCCGTTTTTGCATATCAAGTTTTCCGGCCTCTCTTGAAAGTTTCCACTTTAGTTTTCTGGTGTATGCTGCGTTCCCCTTTTTGTGCTATCTTCTACTCTGAGAAATGAGGCTGGTAAGCGCATGGTCATTCAAGCATTTCTGCTCGACATTCATGGGAAATGAAGAAAGGGAACAACGTGTAACGTCTCTCGACGAATTTTGGCGAACAATGACAACTGTTCTTCCCACTCCCAGAGATAATCCTGGAGGAGATCTTCTCAGCCATCGCCAAAAATAGCTGTTTGGGTTGAGGTGGGGAGCGAACCAGTTGCATCTGTTCCTTTACCTTGGTGCTGGCATTGTAATAAATGGAAGCTCTCCCCAAGAACGTGGCCTGAAACGAGGTCCTCTTGAATTCCGTTCGATCATTGAGATGTGACTGTCGTCGACACTGTTGTGTTGTGTTATTTGAGATATTTCTCAAATAAGTCCTTTTCGGATAACGCTGTACCGTGTGGTACATACTATACATTGTTTGAAGGATGGCTCTTGCTAAAAATTTTATGTCAAGAGTCCTGTCATGGCATCCATAATCACGTTATTTATGCGCTTGAAATATGCATGCTTTTCGGCTACATTCTGTTGTAGATTATTTTTGACAGCTGGGTGCTTTGTCCATTGCCACGGCTGAGCAGGCAGCACCGTTAGAACTCGTCAAATAAAACAGATATTCCAGTCACACTCGCTCTGTTGCACACACACCCCCAAAAAATAGTTTAAAAGGTTTTTTTTTGTTTCAAATATGGTACAATGCTTTCTCAATGTGCTCTGGAAAATACATACACCATGAAACGCAAAAGCAGCAGGAAAAGGTGAGAATTTAGCTGCCAACAGTGTCTGAAATTGCACCCATCGAAATCAACAGTCCATCCGGTTAGGGTTAGCAGGGACACCAGCTGAGAAACTAGCCTTAAACCCAGTGAATGTGCTCGAAAGAGGTTCTCTTGTCCCCGGGGCCGAGGGTTCCTTGGGAAGAGGTGTATAAGTGTAAGTAAATCTTGGAGCCGGTTAAGGACTGGCAGGTGAATCACCGAGGCGAGTTTACCTAAGCTTCGGCTCCTCCCTCCTCTTTCCTCCCACCGTAAACCAGGCGATGCGACGTCTATGAAAATGCGCCAGTCATGCTGACCTTGGACCGTTGACCTGCTTCACAAGGTTTTCTAAATATGCGTCCCAAGTAGAGTGACGTATGTAGAGTGCATATGCTCTGCTTGCGGAGCAGAGCGTCAATATGGTCTTCTCTTTTTCTATTCATTTATCGCGGAAAGCAACCTTAATCAATGTTGGCACAGCGGTGCGCTGGCAGTAACTTTCTCTTCCAGTAGTGCCTGCCCTGTGGAGTCGTTGGCGATCAGATTATAAAAAGTATTAAAAAACTTCAAATACGCACTACCTAGTTGGCACACAGAACATCCAACTGTTCAGGAAGCTTCCTGCTGGCCAGACTTCCATGCAAGATCTGCACGTCGCGAATGCGAAGCAAACGTGACGTTCTACATGAAACTTGGCGCTTTGCAATGCCGCTTCCCCACAGCGCTTTAGAGCATTTTTGAGCGTGTGACCTCTTTTCCACCAGTGAGGGGTTGGCAGTGAAAGAGAAAGGCATGTGATACTCTCGCTCGACCATATTGAGTTATTCTAGTCTTGGGCACACGCGAGCGTCCCCTACTGAGCCGATTTAAGAAAAACTGCTTCATTTTTTGCTGTTCGCAAAAGTCTCAGTAGACAAAGTTCAGTGAAGCCACTGAAAGAAGTGTGAACTGGTGGATACCCTTGACGTCACTAAACCCGAGACACATATATCAAGTTTAGTGATATCCACCGAGAGCTTCTCAGTTGGTAGGATGGAGATGTTTAATACCTCTGTATAGTTCCAGGAGAAAAGACTCTTTCAACAACTGTTCCTTTTACGGTGCACAAATATTTGAAGCAAGAAATGAAGTGGAATATTGTTCCGCTTAATGATTGGCAAACCCTCTTCCCCGTGTGCTTTCAGGTTCGAGTTCGGACTCTGTTAGCCCTCCAGACTTCCCGGCCATGCTAGAAAAGGAGCTTTCTGCCCGCCTTGGCCTGACCCATGGGTGAGCACTTGTGCACTTGGAATCATGACCGTGACATTGCCAAGTTTATTTCACCGTCGACAGGGCGCAAGAAAAGAGGAAAACGTGGCCTGGTCATTCTCACAAAGTGCACTTGAAAGTTCCACGTTTGTGCTGCACCACTTCCAGGTGCTGGTTCTTGTTCAGCTGTCTTTCTGGGAGCTTGTGCCGGAACCGGGGATTATGCATAGCACCCACCTTTTTCAACGTTCCATCATTAGCCAAAATATTTCTACCTCACTTGGGCGGGCGTTTGTCTGAAATACCATTGTGGTTATGTTTGTGGGCACCCGATTCTACCCTGTCCTCCCCAAGCTCCTCTGGGTTCTCGTGGGGTGCGTGAACTGAACGCTGATGGTCTATTCTAGAAGCACTGAATCATAACATCTTGACTTTAGAATTAAGAGCTTCGTACGAAAAAAGTAATTGGTTTTTGCGGGTGCTGGAGCTCTTTAAGCATAATTTCAAGGTATTGGATCCTGAGTTGGGGATTAGTCAGTGCTTTATACAGTAAACTTTCGTTAATTCGACCTCGACGGGACCTCGAAATTTGGTCGAATTATCCAAATGATCGAATTAAAAAAAAGGACAGAAAAACGGTTGAAATTAAACTTTCTTTTATTGTCCACAGTACTCACGGCTGGTCTGCTGCCGTCTGCACTTAAAACGCGTGTCTAAAAGCATGCTCTGGAGAACAGCGTAACTAAACGTCATGACCCTGAAAAATCGTGCACTACAAAAAAAAAAAAAGAAAAAAGTAAGTTTTACGAGCCGACTTTGACTCCGAGCAGCCAGACCGTCAACAACAGAAAAGAAAAAAAAAAGAAAGAAAAGACCCTTAGCTTTTTGACGCGCAGGATGGACTGCACACGATGCTACAGAAAAGCGCTTGGAGAGCGCGCGCTGAGAAAGCTCACGAGCGAGTGCTGAGAAAGCTTACGAGTAGCAACTTTGGCGCCGGGCGGCCAAACCGTCGGCGACAGAGAAAAATAACAACAAAAGAAAGGAAAAGAGAACTCGCGCTTTTCGGCGCTTAAGATGAACCGCACACGATGCTACGGAAAAGCGCTTTGAGAGCGCGCGCTGTTTCCGCTCCCGACCACGCGCTATGTTCTCCGCGCTACTCCACACCAGATTGGTTGCGCTGGCTTGTGTCATTCGCCACGGTCCATCTCAACGGCGTAGAGGAGCAGGCGCATATTTGCACACGTTCGGCTTTGCAGCAAAGGGCCCGTCTTTTGCCGTAGGTTGGTGGTTTTTCTGCCGTAGTGACGTGCAACGCGAGCCCGTGCACATTCGCTCGGGACGAATTATCCGATGCGGAGTCTTGCCGAGTTCGAGCTATCGAACTTTTCCTCCCATAGAAATGTATGGGCGCTCGCCGGGACTTTTGAACACGATCGAATTAAACGAAAAGTCGAATTAACCGAGGTCGAACTAACGAAAGTTTACTGTTTTATATTTGTTTTTTCTGTTGTTTTTCTGTTTTCAGCAAAACTTTTTATTTATTTTTATTTTAACTAAGCCAGCTGTTACATCCTTTCTTTCACTAAACTGTAATAAAAATGTGAGTGTTTTTTGTGTTTGTTTTTTTGTTACGGTACATTTAATGGTTTCCTTTTCCATATTTTTCACCATCTAGCCACACCTTTGCAGTAAGTTACAACTGGCTAACTTGTGAAATGATTTTTCTGGCTCTGTCAGTCTACTGGGCCTATCTATCATGCTTTATTTATGTGTCACTGTTAGATTGTGAATGGAGGCTTCGCTTTTTCCTTGCAGTTGCTCAGAGCAGCCTGACAGCCAAATGCCGGAGGCTGAAGACGTAATAAGTCCCCAGGTAAGTGTTTTGCATACACCTTTTCCACGTTGGAAGAAGATTCGTGCCCACTACGTCGTGGAATAGCAGTCGCACAATCATGTCCTACCATGCATGTTTTTATAACTTTTATAGCTGTCATTCATTTGTTCTTAATTCACTCATTGAAGTCCTCTAGTCATTTTTAGTAGTGCTTTAGGGCAGTAGAGTATGAGGCAAAGAATGCCAAGCGCTGCAGCATAGGCCAAGTGACTCGAATTGACTAAATAAATGGCAAAAGTCAGTTTCCTATGCCAGGACGTTACTGTGAGGTTGTGACGGGGAAGAAAACACTTTCACAATAAAGATGTTACAAATGGAATTCAAGATCGAAGCAAGCCTTATGCTCAGAGATTAGAAAATTCTGTGATATGTTTCCGACATGGACCTAGATATAACTCTCTTTTAAAGAGAGTGAAAAAAAATTCACAGGGTCTCTTATGTTATCTCTAAGACGACTTGAAGGCGAAAGCCCAAGCGATGCATTAAAAACAGACACATGATTTACTGTTTCACATTCTCTTTTTTCACTTAGTTGCCTAGTCATCCACCTAATTCACTTTAATTCCTCTTCAATTAGTTTTGTCGTCCTTCTAAATTAACTTTGATTACTCTTACTTCTCTTTAATTCCTCTTGATTCACTTTAATTCCTCTTAATTCACTTTGATTCCTCTTAATTCCCATTGATTACTCTTCCCTTTAATTCCTCTTAATTCACTTTGATTCCTCTTAATTCAGTCTGTCATCCTTCTTAATTTCATTGCCTCTAATTCGCCTGAGTGGTCACGTAAACGTTTTGGTACCCTTCGTGCTGCCGACGTGTTTTCGCTCAAGGACTTTGAAGGTCAACTGAACGATGAAAAATATAAGGCTTTCACTTTAATAAATAATGTAAAGAGAAAGCCTTTACAAACCTTTCTCGTGTGAATTTATCACTCTGTCAATTCATTGAACCATGTCGCTTTTTATTCATATTTTTCGATGGCGGTAATTTTTGCCTTTGTATATTTTTGCGGACCAGACGCACCACCTAGCCTAACTTTCGTGGTAAATTACGGTTCCCTCGGTCGGGACACCGATTCTGCATGATTTATTTAGAGCGAGTTTGAATTCGCTCGACCTAAACAGTATCAATCCATGAGCGATGCTTCTAGGTTTTAGGAGTGGACTTGCGTTCCCCGCACAGAGAGAGTCGCCGCCGCACGCTTGTGCGCTTTTCCGCCCCATCATTCCAAGACGCACGGCGTCCCGTGCGTGTTCCAGGGCCCCTTTGAGGAGGAGCCGCTGTACCAGTTCTACCAGAAGTGCCTGGCCCAGGAGTCTTCCAGCTCGGAGGAGGAAGAGGAGACGGCCCAGCCCCGCACCAGGCGGTCGGCCATGGAGCTCCTGCCCTGCGGCACGGGCCAGCGCAGCCTCTGGTGTGAAGTGCCCGAGGTGCGTGCACACTTTCATCGTGGGGCAGCTCAGTTCAGTGCGTTGCACCCCCACTGTCGTGCAAAACGTTTGGGTTTACCGTAGACTCTCCTTATTTCCAGGAAGCCACAAATTTTGTTTTCATTATCGGAAGTTCTAAATTATCCAAAATGCATCTAAATATGATGCAAGATAAAATTATGATTTGCCATATGAATGGCTACACATAAAAAGCCGATATTTGATGATTTCCTCTACATAGGCCAACTGATCATAATCAGGTATGCCACACATGAAACATTTCTGCTTTGTATATCATGTACGTTTATTTATCTCTCAAAAATGTTGTTTATCGTGGGCTGTTTAGACAGCACATGACAAATCGAAAAAAAATTAAGTTTCTTCATCGGCAGAAGTTGTCTAATGCGGACAATGAAGCAGGGGACACATGAGCAACAAAACGGGCACCGCGGCAGTTTTCATAGCAACTTGCGCAGACATTGTGACATGGACCTATGCCATGCCGCCCGTCACAGCATCTGCGCAAGCTGCTATGGAAATTTCCGTGTGTACCTTCGTTTTCATAGCTCATGTGTGCCGTGCTTGAGTTTGGTTGAGTGTTCTTCTCACCGAGCAATGATGCGCTGCAGAGAAGCAACACCCACGGAGGCAATTTCTGCGGGTGTTGCCTCTCTGTAGCACACCGTTGCTCGGAAAGAAGTGCACACAACGGGGCCGCAAGAACAAAAGGTATGAATTACGGAAAAACGCCATTCGAATTAAGCAGCTTAAGAATAGAATAAAAACGTAGTGGGACAACCAAAATTTTGAAATTTGTTTGAATTACCCAGAAGTATTAAATATCCGAGTTTGAATTATTGCGAGCCTACTGTGCCTGGTGGTAAATGGGGCCAGTTGGTTTGTCTTGAACTTTAGAAATGCGCCGAGAAAGGAGGGGACGAGACGGACTAAACAATGGGCGGCACCCTGTGTTGTTTGATCCAAGTTGTCCTTGTCTTTTTCTGCACTTTTCCGAACTTAAAGTTTGGGACGACCCTGGAGGTTGAAGAAACAACTACGACCGCCGACACCTTTCGGCAACTTCTATTTCACGGAAGCTAACTTGCAAAAGTGTGAAATACATCTTAAGTTGCCGGCGAAGCTACCATATTTACTCTTGAAGGTGAACATTTCGGCAGACGTCTGCCTGGTTTGGTTAAACGTTATAAGGAAAGGGCAAACGCCAACCAATCCCTAAAATATCGTAGGGTCCCAACGTTTCGGTGCCGGCTCAGCACCTTCTTCAGGGAGTGCCGCTTCCGCTTCATACGTCATGTTCCGCTTCATACGTCGGCGAAACAAAAGACCTCAAGGAAAGAGTCCGCCAACATAAGAATGACGTACGCAAATTTGACCGAGAGCGTAGCGCTGTTGCGGAACACTGCGGCGACAATGACCTCCGCATCGACTTTGAAAATACCCGAATCCTGGATGTAGAAACCAACTGGCACCAACGGCTCTTTATTGAGTCATGGTGCATACAGACCACACCAGGAAATATTAATCGATCCTCCGGCACCTTGCCGTCAGCATACGTCAGTGGACTACGACACAGAGGAGACACCAAAGAAACAGGCCCCTACCATAGAGGAAAACGAAGATGCTGGTCCTCGTTTGTAAATAACCAACTTTGAGGAAAACGAGGGTACCGTACCTGGTTTCAAAACTAACCACCGTAAAAGACGAAGATACTGCCCTACATTCACCGCAGAAGAAGAGAAAGAAGCTGCTTCTCTTTTAAATAGCCCCCCTGAAAAAGGTGCCGAGCCGGCACCGAAACGTTGGGACCCTACGATATTTTAGGGATTGGTTGGCGTTTGCCCTTTCCTTATAATATTTACTCTTATAGCAAAGAATCTTTTTAATACGCAATGTGTTATGTGGCTGGCTCCCACCAGTTTCCTGTAGTGCGGGTGTGTCAAATGAAAATTCACCGGTATGAAAAAGCATGGAAGCGCTCGGTTCTAAACAGCACACAATGTTTGCACCATCTAAGCGCATAGTGCGTACCAAATTTATCTTGACAGCATTACTGCGAAACAACCCACAATGCATTTTGTGTTACCACTCCATTTGACAGGATAGTGTGGGAAAGGGACAAATTTATGAACAGAAAGTGCGCCTGCGCTTCTGTGCAGCGCCCAGGGGAAGCCGATTGTCACGGCTTACGGAAGGGGTCCAGCAAGTGACTAGGGGCCTATAACGGTCGGGCTCAGAAGAGAGACCTGCGCCGAAATTCTAGGATGTTTATTGTGTCGCTTGGCATCCCTGCACTAGCCGTATTTCTCAACCCAAGCATTCTTTCCGTTTTATCATTCACTGGCTCCTTTCGTAAGGCTGGCTTGAGACAGGGTAACTTTTCCCACCGTCTTGACATTGCAACACCAGCAATACAAGCCTCCTGCTTTCACACGCAGCATCTCGAGTCCTTAGATCGGCGGTTCTCAACCATGGATTTTGGGGACCTCTTCTGGATCAACGGAAGTGATGGGGGGACCTCATTCACTGGGGGGGGGGGGGGGGCTGGGCTGACAATTACAATAACAAAAGGGTAAAGCAAGAGACCTGAATCAATGCAAACCAACTTTGAAGCTCTCAAAACAGAGTAATCAACCCCACTCACTTGGCATGCATTGTCTGGGGTCTGGTCTATTTAACTTTATGGGACAGCATGCATCAACAAGAAAAGTTGTTGCTCGGCTAAGCAGACGGCCAAGGGCTTCGCAAACCCTAAAAGGGCCTTTAGGACCCCAAAGGGTACCCCTTCGTTATGTCATTGTCGTTAAAATGCCCGGTGCAGGTCCGGGCGAGCGGCCTGCTGGAGCGGCTGTCCCCGGCCGAGGTGCGCCTGCAGGAGGCCCAGTTCGAGGTGCTCACCTCGGAGGCTTCGTACGCCCGCAGCCTGCAGGTGCTGGTGGACCACTTTGCCAACTGCCCCGAGCTGGCCCAGCCCCAGGTGCTGCACCGCAGGGAGTGGGACACCCTCTTTGGGGACGTCCTGCCGGTCAGGGAGGCCAGCCAGCGGTCAGTTGCCCTCCTTTTCCTTACCCCGTGCACAAGCACAAAGTTGGGAGAGTGAGGAGGACAAGATTGCTTCGAAAAGCAAGTCACTGTGACTGTTTTATGAGGGAACTCTGTACGGACATTGCTCGCTTGTATCGACGCTGGTTTTAGTCACGCAGCGGCAAGGTTATGGGAGAGAGCATCGGCAATGGAGCACAGGTGCAGCTGTTGCTTTGACATCATAGCACACAGAATAGAGAGTCAAGTAAGAGTGCGTTCAATTGCTCGCCCAGGGTTACTTGTTTATGGACGCCTTTAAATTGCAAAATTTTGCTGTGGGTCTATGGGGCAACGGGTGGTTTTTCAACATAACTCCGGTTATAAACAGCCCTGGAGATGCTTGAATATTTTATGTGAAGAACAAAAGAACACCGTTCTTTAGACACCATTCTTTTTTTGTTAGGACAAGTATATTTTAAATGTGAAAAAGGGTATAGTCCGCCATCTTTAACGCCGCCATTAAATTGCAAACGCTGTTCATGGTTTGAATTGAACACACTCTTACTTGAGGCTTTCTAATGCAGAACCAATGGTGCTGTGCCACACAGAGTGGGTGGTAGAGGAGGAAAGTGTTGTGGTGAAACAAACTACACCGACTTCACATAACAAATTTAATCGGACGTTTCGTCTCCCATACAGGAGACATACAGGGAGAACAAAATACGATCGATAGACAAAAACGACCTATACCTTGGATCGAGCGTGCGAACGGACCGTGTGCCTTGAAATCACTTGAAACGGTAAGACCGCAGAAAACTCGCACATGCGCAGCTCGTACCGGAGGGCCCATCCTACCATATCGGATGTGCAAACACGGTTTTGTAAAAACTCTAATGATGCCAGATTGGCAGTAATGAAAGACACCCCTGACAGAAATCCCTATTTAAGGGGGCCTGCATACACTTGGGGAAGGGGGCCGCGTTTGGAGTTGCACGCGGACCCTTCTCGAAGGTGCTACGACGGCTCCTTTACCTTTGATGGGACGTCGTTCCCTTCCGCCATGCAGCCTGTTGGGAGACCTGGAGAGGCGGTGGGAGCAGAGCCTGGTGATTGAGGACGTGTGCGACATCCTGCTCGAGCACGCCACCAAGCACCTGGGCGTCTACGTGCGCTACTGCTCCAACCAGATGCACCAGGACCGCCTGCTCAAGGAGCTCAGGTGGGCCGCGAGCGTCGATTCGAAGGGACCTTTGTGGGCAGCCGCCATCTTGAGTCTCCCAGTTGGATCCCGAGAGCCCAGTTTGGCACATCAGGAGTGGAGTGATATTACGGATGATATTGCGACCTTGACGACATTCTGTCACTGCAGAGGCTGTCGAGCGGGACTTAAAAAACATATGCAACGGAGAAAAATTGTGTTTTTTTTTAACATTCTAGGTTAAAAATGTCCTAAAGTAAACTTACAACAAAATAAAAAAATATTTAGCTATATTTTTGGCGCAAATTAAATGTTTATTTGGCGCTCACAGGAGCTGGTTACCACCAGTCATGTGACTGGCCACTAGTCACGTCGTAGACCTGTGCGCCGCCGCTGAAGTCCCCAGAACCTCCACGCCACTGCTGCTGCCGCACGCTGAGCGTGGTGCTGATTGCATTTTAATGCGAAAGCATTAACTGTCCCATAGAGCGAGCTGACGTCATCAGATTTGAAGCCGCACCAAACGGCACCTAAGCTCTTTTCTCCAAGTGAAGCCACGATCTGATGGCTCCCAGCTTTGAAGTCACGCAAAAGCCTAGCCAAATGGCACCTAGTTGCCCTTCTCCCATTGGAGCGAAGTGAATCCGAAATCTGATAGATTGCCATTGGAATCCCATTGGCTGGCACGCGTCGTAGTTTCAGGGACGATGCTTCCATTGGCCGGCGTGCGTCAGTTTTAAAGAAGGCCTCCCCATGGCACTGCGGGCCCGTGCCGCCCGCGGCGCCAGTAAAGCGAAGTGGCCAACCCCATGGCGCTACGGGCCCCATGCCGGTAAAACGGACACGGTGGCGCGCGCTCAGCGGCTTCTGCTCATCTTGGGACTGGGGAAACTAGGTGCCGTTGTCTAGGCTTTTTGCGTGGTTTCATAGCTGGGAGCTGGCTTCACTTGGAGAAAAGATTGAAGGTGCGTTTGGCACTCTTCAAACTGATGACGTCGGCTCGCTCCATGGGAGAGTTAGTGCTTTCGCATTAAAAAGTTAAACATTCGAAAGAAAGTTATAAACATCATCATTATTTTGCAACTTCTTCTCCACGCTGCCGCCGGAAGGGAACAGTCCAACGCACCACCGCCTTCAATTTCTGTCCGGCACACAGGTCTATCATGTGGTGCTTGCACTCTTTTGGGAGCTTCCTATGGATTTTTAAAAGTTACTTACTATTCGTCATACTTTTATTGCTCTTCAAACGACAATTAACAAGTAACTTTTAGAGCCTATAGGAAGCTCCCGAAAGAGCGCAAGCACCATGTGACTATAAAGGCCAGTCACGTGACTCTAGTAGCCACTTTTCTGCGGGCTCCCGCGGGCACCGAATACAAATTTGCTTTGCGCTGTACCGTATTTACTTGCACAATGAACGCACTCGAGTAATAAACGCACCCCCAAGTCTGCTCTCAAAATTTCGACTTTTTTTCACTGCCGTATTAAATGCACTCCCAACTCCGATGTCACAATTTTGACCCCTCCCCCCACGCGCTGAAATGAACGCACTTTTTTATCCTGGTGCAGCGAGAATGCATGGGCAGCGTGGGCGAACAAAACGCCTTGCAAAAGGCGTTAAAAATATTAAAAAAAGATCTAACAAAAGCAAAAAAACAAATAAAAAAAAACTTTCTTTTTTTTTTTTCTTTTTTTGCACAGCGCAGTTTGGACTTAGCGTCGCGCGCCGCGCGCAAGGAGATAAGAAAGAGAAGCAACTCCTCGCACTTTGGAAAGGGAAGCGAGAAGCCCTTGAAATGAACGCACTTTTTTATCCTGGTGAGCGAGGTTGCGAATGCATGGGCGTGGGCAAACAAAAAAGCTTGCAAAAAACGGCAAAAAAAAAAAAAAAAACTTCACGGAATTAAGAAAACAAAACATAAAGAAGCCTTTTGTTTTTTTTTGCTTTTTTTACAGCGCTGTTTGGTTGCGCGTTGCGCGCAAGGAGATAAGAAAGAAATGCGGAGAAGCATGAGCAAACAAAACAACTTGCGAAAGGCTAAAAAAAAACAAAAAAAAACAAGGAAGCAAAAAAAAAAAAACATGGATAGGAGCATTTTTTTTTCCTTATCGCAGTTTGGTTTTTGGTGTCACGCTGCGTGCAGGGAGATATGAAGTTAGGTCGATTTTTCGGGATAAAAGGTCTGTTCATTATGCGAGTTAATACGGATGCAAAAATTTTACTTTGCGTAATGAACCCCCTTACCTCTCCCCCAACTTTGCATCGATTTTTCGGAAACAAAAGTGCGTGTGTTCATTCTGCAAGTAATTACAGTATATATAGATCTAAAGAAACAAATTTTCGTTGTAAATTTATTTTATGGCAACTTTTTTCCATCCGGGCTGTTTAAAAAAAAAAGTTTTTCCTTTGCATATGTTCTTTAGCTAAGCTAGTTTCCCTGTTGGTGTGCCACTGTGTCCCTCTGTTTTTTTCTGTTTTGTAATCATTCCTACTGTGGCTTCTTCAGTGGAGCTGATGGTGTTCCCAATTAATAATTATAATAATGCAGGAATTCCCAAACTGGGTTTCCACAAGTCCGGTAACCCTCGGGATTTTCCTCGCGCACTCAGATTTTATTGGTCGTCCCTGCCCCCTCAAGTCAAATGTCTTTCCTGTTTAAGCATTATTTAGTGCATCTGAGCCACGCACCGACGTACAGCTACAGGCTTGGCAGTCGTCCAGCATGAGGGTCCTCAGACTTTTTGCTTAGGGGCAGGGACGGTCAAGAAAATTTAGGTGCTCAGGGAATTCCTCAGGGTACTCTTTAGAAACCCTCGGTTCCTGTGTGGGCACGATAGTTATGGTCGCCGACAGCTCTAGAGACACAGTGGCACACGCCGACAGCTCTAGAGACCATTATGTTCACGCTTCTCGCTTCTCGACTAACAACGCAGTCTCATTGGCCGCAAAGCGACAATAAGAAGCTTGGGGACTTTCCACGCCCCGCGTTTCTTGGGCTGTCTGTGACTGTAGCAAAGTCTGTGGAGTTCTTCACTGCGTCGTTGCAGCGATACCGAGGGGAGGAGGAATTCCACGGCCGCCATTCGAGGCAGACTGCGGTTTGTCGGGACCACAAAAGTTCGAGAAACCTCGTAATAATTAGAGCGTGAGACGGGCAACTTATGACCAGGTCAAGATCCACAATCTCAAAGATGGAATTCGGCGTCATGCACCGGTACTCGCCGTCCCCTGCCCGATGGACCACGTGTAGTGATTAAGGATGACCGCTAGAAACTACAACAAGAAAGGCAGTGCCCGCAAAGGCCCGCTAGAAATAGAAGATGTCATTACACGGCGGCGCCTCGCACGACTCGAAAGACCTTCGATGGCATGGGACCAAGCAGACTCCTTGAGTCAAGGAAAAGACCTGCAATCATGTTGGAGGTTGGAACAAAACCGACGTGTTCTCGTGTGTCGTACAATCGGGGCAAAGGGATACAGGTATTAGAGACTTGTTGTGCAGGAAGACGACTTTGCTAGTTGGGTGGCACTATCCACTAACAGTAGCACACCAAAGCCCCTCGGTGCATTTGTGTTTGTTTTACAAGTAGCATTGATTGCTCTAATGTACAAGGGCCATGCATCATGCGACCCTTGGAATCAAATGGCGGCTCAGTACTCGCTTGTGGCATGTGTATCGAGTGTTTGCGCAGCAATGGTTGGCACCTCATACCGTATTTATTCAAATATAAGTCAACCTTTTTTTTTTTGGAAATGTTGTGAAAAATTAAGGATCGACCTATAATCGTGACCAAAGAATTGCGACCTATACATTCGCGACCAAATTTTGAAACCCTACCGAGGGCATAAAGCTATCAATCACCTAGCCGGCGTCGCCGTAGAGCCGTGCTGCTTCTTGTTTCGAAAAGCTTTTGATGCACAAAAAGAACCGAAGCAGCAGCAGCGGCCGCGGCTCTCGCTCACATCCCTCGGGCGTCGGGTTTCGCCGTCGCGCCTGTAGCGTTCCCCTTGCTGGCCAAATGGGAAAGGGAGGAGAGGAACGCGATGCGCCATGCACTTTGCCCTCCATCCCTGTCCCTTCTAAATGCGCACAAAAAAAAAAAAAAAAAAGAGAAAAGGAAAACGGAGGTATTTTAGTTTGTTGTTTTTCGGTCACTTGCGTGGCGTGTTGCTCACGGGACTAGCGGGGTTGCTTGCGTCTTTGATCTTTTGTCACTTCGCCCGTCTCCACCTTTGGTTTGTTCTTGTCGTCATTTTACGATGGTGTCAGTGAGGTATTGTTGCGAATTTGCGAGGATGTCTACCAAGCTGACGAAGCTTCGGATGAGGATGACATGTCCGGAAGTTCTGACGATGATTAAGTTTTTGACATCGCCCTGTGATATAGCTGAGAGTGCTGTAAAAAAAGGTTTCTTTCTTTCTTTTGCCTTAACTTTCCCCTGTTCCTAAAAAAAAAAGAAAAAGAACACAGGTCGACCTATATTCGAATTATTTTTTTATTCTTGGTGGGCTCAGTAAATAGGGGTCGACCTATTTTCGTGGTCGACCTATTTTCGGGTAAATACGGTAGTTGTAAGAAACGCAAGCGTGAATTTTATCGAGGGCTTTACATCGTAGTAGGATAACTGTGTGTGCTCCGCTTACGGAGCAGAGTATTGAAACGGTGTCAAATTTATCACTCCAAGTATTGCGAGAGAAGCGACCACCACTCTTACAGGAGATGCAGCAGGTGCAACGGCATAAGGCGGCTGTTCACCATGCATGCGCTGTTGTGTGTCTCCCAGATCCCTCGAAAGCGCTCTTGCATGCATGGGCTGCGTCGCTGGTTGTCGTGTCATCTGCTTATACATGGCCACTTTGTAATGGCGCTTGCATTATAAAACTAACGCAATTACACATGGCACAGATGATGTTCGAAAAGTGTCCCGCTTGTCAGACTTCAGGGTAAGATCCACATTTCGCAAGCGTGTAACGAAAACTATGTCCCGCCCCAACCCGGCGCTCTGGAAGGCCGTTCCTCCGCAAGCACCGTATCCACTCTGGCGCGTACAACTCCTCCTTTGCCAACGAGGAGTTGGCGGTGAAAGGAAAAGGAAGCCAATGCTCCGGCTTTGCCATTTGGTCAATCTACGTGACGTAACCCACGAGTGCCCAATGGTGTAACCACGACGTACTACGCCGCACCCCATCGCAGGGACACACGTCCGGAGTGGGTGGAGGCCCTGGAGCGGCTGGAGCGGGCACCGTGCTGCCAGGGGCTGAGTATGTCGTCGTTCCTGCTGCTGCCGATGCAGCGCATCACCCGTCTGCCCCTGCTGGTGGACGCCATCCTCAGACGGCTGCCAGAGGGGTCGCCCAATCGCGGCGCTGCCAGGAGGCGCTCACCGCCATCAACAAGGTGCCAGTCTCGGCCTCCGCCGTGCGATCGCTTTCTTGTGCCAGCGCGATACCTGGAACCCGTCTCCGACCGACGCACTCTGGCATCCTGTTCCACCCGCACATCAGAAGGGGTCCCGAAGTGGCACTGTGTCACGCTGTCGGGATGCTGCGATACGGGCGGTTGGCCATAAGAATGCCGAAAATAATTTAGTGGGGAACCTGAATTTGTTTGTAAGTCTCATGACGTCATGTCGTGTGACATCAATTTCTCCGGAAAATTTAGTGGGGAAACTGAATTGGTGCATAAGTCATGTCACGTCAATTTTTCCGCTAAATTTAGTGGGGAAACTGACGGCATTTACGCTCACGAACCACATAAAACATCTGTTTAGTGCTTGAGACATTAACGATGTAGAGCCTGCAGTTGATGTGGGAATCTGTTTCATGTGGTTCGTGCTATGGAAAGAGGACAAGAAGATTGTCCTGAAGTTAAGTAATTTCTGTGGTCGTTGAATGCGTTGGAACGCCAATGTCTGCCATTTGGCCAAGGCAAATGTCGTATGCGGGGCCGAGGCACAAAACCCTTACCCTGGAGTAAGATGAAGTATTGAAATATTCAAGTGCAAAACATTGTTTTGCGCTTTAATATCTCGATGTGTACAACCAACTGGCCTGCCAGATTTTCTTAATAAGGTTGTGTGAATTTTGGAACGTGGCCTTGATGGCTCTTGTCCTGCAAAGTTAATTAGAGAGGCGTTTGACCATGGCATCAGGCAAATGGCTTGAGAACTTGAGGGACAACAATTTAGCCAGGCTCGAGACATTTTTTTCACGCTTGGAGATCTTGGATGAGGTGTATGTGGGCTTGTTTAGAGAGTTGTCGAAACAATCTTTTCTTTATTTTTAACGTATAGCTAGACAGATGATAAATGGTTGGTCATAGGTGTCCATCCTGGGGAATCTCGCAGATTGTGCTGGACTGCAATGATGGTGCCAGGAAGATGGGACGTATGCAGGAGATGCTGCACATCAGTCGCATCCTGGAATTCAAGGACTGCAAGGTTTGTGTGATGCTTGCAGTGCACAATGGTCCGTGGCAGCAAATGCTATTCAATCGGAGGACAATAGTGATTGAAGTGGGCAGACTAAAGCTTAGAAAGATCAATTGTAATAAACCTTTCCTCTTTTTTAGGTGGTTGATTTTGTTGATGTTTGAAATTAGGATGCAGTGCTAGGATTCCAATAAATTCTAAGTTTTAAGTTAGCATCTGCTAAAGGTCTAAAAAATCTCCAACTTTCTTGCAAATACTAAACTCCAAGAAACACTGCTCAAATTTATGTTTTACGAAGGTACATCTGGGAAGTTCCATTAACCTATGATTAGGGTTCCGTGTTTTCAGATAAATCCTAGAAGATCCGAAAAACGCTCGCCGGTAACTTTTCCGTCTATTCGGACCTATCCGAAAAACTCAGAATTCTGAGGTCAGGATAAAGTAAAAAGCGAAAAAAACGATTTTAGTTTAGAATAAACTTTATAAGAGCACAGGGTGAGTGGTCCTCAGGAGATGCCACTTCTGTTTTCTTTGAAATCTCGAACTACAAACAAAAAAGGGTTTGCCTTTTAGCTCGTCAAGGTTCCTTCAGGACAATGGGTTATGGTAGCTAGACTTTATCTTTTTGTTTTTGAACTTTTTAAAATTAAGAACATAGTAGAATAAACTCTAAATTTCAGACAATTGGGAATCTAACCAAAATAAACTCCGATAAACCATGAATCTTCAGCGAAAAAAAACTCCGAAAAATACCCTCCAAATTTCACGATAAATAAACTTAAAAAGCACGAAATCGTACCTATGATGTATTAGCAACACTAAGGAACAATAAACAAAAGCAAATTAGACATTCACTGTTAAGACAGCATGAGGTTGGTCTGCTTCTGAGGTGTGATTACACTAGTTCGTGCTGTATAAAGTAAGCAATTTAGCCAGTGCAATATGACTGCTATCCTGGGGTTTTTAGCATCTATCATGCAGTGGTGATTACGCGACCGCACGCCGATACGGTGCTCATCCGAATCTAAACGGACACAAGCAGGGAGCAGTGCAAGCTTTCTCTCCATGGGCTCTGGTCTGCACTAACATGCGCAGCCTATGATTCCTTCTCCCTGTCTAAAAGAGCAGAAGTATGGAAAATGCACCTTTGAGACTGAAATGGGAGTTGTTTTAAGTGGGGTCTCAAAGCGGGACTCAAGGGACGGGTCTGGGTGAATGGTATCCACCAGGCGAGCACCCAACGTGGGATTTGGGGCCATGCAGGCGGTGCCCCTGATTTCGTCCTCGCGGTGGTTGGTGAAACGGGGCGAGCTGGTGAAGGTGACCTTCGATCTGCACAGCAAGAGGACCTTTGGCCGCACGGCCCGCTACTCCAAGACCCCCTGCACCTGTTCCTCTTCACTGACCTGCTGCTCATTACCAAGAAGAAAGGGTGAGGCGACACAGAGCTTTCGACACCCCACCGTTAGTGAACGGTGGGGCAGCATCAGACGTCATCATGCGCTACCCTTTGTTGGCGCCCATTCGTGATGAAAGCCAGTGTGTACTGCAGCTGCCATTGTGAGCTGTTGTACTGATCTGGCCTTTCACTTTGCCCATGGTTCCCACAAGCTCCAATATCTCTCGATTTGTCAAGGCTACTAGAAACTGGGACCCGAACCATGCATTCATCCCTAATTTTGAAGAGAGCTTCTTAAAGAAAGCACAAGGTACACCAGTAGAAGCGTTACGATTCGTTCGTGTTTGTGTTGTCCGCAGTAGCACTTGTGACAGTTCCAATCGAATCGTGAATTAGAGGGATATCTGAAAGATTTTTCTAGAGGGTCCTGTATTCCATGGGAAGGACCTTTTAGTGAATATAGACCGTTCCACTAGGAAGAGTGGAGAGTAAAAAATGCCCTCTCCATCTCACCCGCGCGTCGTCTGCTCCGCCGAGTGGGCTGTACCTAACATCCAGCTGGTGCCGAAACTCAGTTTTAAATCGCATAATTTTGGAAATTTCAAGCGCAGATGCACAAATTTCGACATGCAAGTTATCGTGTAATGCGATGCTCGATAAAAAGACGAACCGGGTCCAGTTGCGCTGTTACCTGCGTGCACATAAAGAAAAGAAATGGGAAAACTGTGTCCGAGTGGCCAGTCTCTCCCCAGTGAAAAAGTGAATCCGGCTGTTGTAGCTTTCTTGCTGTACAAAGTTCGTACTGGTGTAGGCCTTTAGCGACAATGAGTGAAGTCTGGAATAATAAATCAAAACGTGTTCTCCTGATGCAATAGACGCTGTGGTGGAGGGTAGTACTGCCGGCTGACTCCTCTGCTATTGAAGTAACAGGACAAAGATACGCTAGTTGATCATTTACTGAAATAAAACAACAGGACGCTATAGGCACGATTTTGGAGTAGCCAAAATATTCTAAGAACGTGAACCACTTCACAACGGCAGCCACGAGCGAGAGTTTGATGTTCGGTACAGCCCGCCGGTACGGCCAAAAGATTGAGAACGGCAATCTCCCGGCTAGTCGTCTGCTAGTGGAATTAGGTGTGTGCCCCCTCTCTCGTTTTACCCCGCCGAACCTTCTGAACTTCCCGGATGTCTGGAGAGGGCGCTGCAGTCGAGCAAATTGGCGCCACCCTGAGAGCTCTAAATGGAATGGTCTATAGTGACAGGTTATCTCTTCCTTCCGCACTTTCGGTCTCGGGTCTTCTTCGTGGAGCCACCGCCTGCTCGCCGGTTTCTTTGGCGGTGTTGCAAGACGGTCTTGCAGGAACCGACGTACGGAGGAAGCGGGAGGACACAAGCCACCTCAATCTTCCTCCTCCGGTGGCGTGCCACAACCTAGGGCTAGTGGCGCCACGCCCGGCAGTGGAGGTGGCCTCGCGTGTCTTCCTCTCTCGTCGTCTGCCTACACGGGGCCGTTCGGTGCAGGGAGGACTACTTCAGCGTGGTGGACCACTGCCCGCGCAACCTGGTGCAGACGACAAGCCTCGGGAGGGCATGGCGGTACCTGCCAGGTTGCTCCGACTGCTGCCGGCACCTCTTCCAGATGACCATCCTGCAGAGCCACGCAGGGCGCATGGTCGAGATGCTGCTCACGGCCGCTCCGAGTGAGTGACCGCTTGGGGAATTTGGGACCGCCGGACGGGAACACCCAGCATGGGCTTATTATGTTTGCGCTTATCTCGGCATCGTGTCCTTCGCATTGTTTTTCGCTACAGTAACCCTCGGTGGCTGAGGAGCGGTAATAAGATGACGTAAACTCAATCGTGTCCCGCTTTTAATTTTAAGTTGTCCGTGACTCAGAGCGCTTTGTGCCAAAGAAGGTAACTTCCGCTATGCATAATTTACTTGAGGTAATATGGTGTTGACAAGAGTCTTTGCACCCATAAATTCCGAAACAAGTTTATCCTTGTCAATGAATGGAAAAAACACTTGTTTGAACGAGTTCGTCTGCGCTTCTGTCTCCGGCTGTTGTGTGCGGGCATTGGTGACTCTGTGTCCGGCTTATGTGTGCCTGGTCGGGCCGAGTGCTTTATCTCGTGTCCTTTGTCTTACCTAGGAGCAGTGTTTTTTTTCTAGCCACACAGGGATGCAATTGCTCTGCCCTACCCAGCACTGCCCGAGCCACCTTGCTAACAATCGTTCCAACTACCGTGATCGCAAATGTACTGACTGAAGTATAATTAGTAGTGCGCTGCTTTGAACAGTTTGCCCATTCATTGTGAACGAACGCTCATTCGTAGAAAATCGTTCATCAAATCGGCGAAGAGGGTAAAAGTGTTCTTGAGTTTGCAGACGTGTGGCCCCATGACCAATGTTAATAACAAGCCGAAAATTTCCCAGATTTGATGTCGGAGCGAGAGGCCAATGCGGGACGGGTTCGGACATGTAAACAGGAGCAGTTTAAGGCACCGCAGGCGGGGTAGGGTGGCAGCGACCCTGTTGAGGTGCAGCGCCAGAGAGATGCAACAACCCCTACACTTTAGCTTGGCCATGCCAGAAGTTAATGTTGTGTCGCACAATTTGGGGTCCAACCAAACCCCAAGGCGAGTGAAGGGTGAATATATGGAGCAAAGTGGTGGTGTGGGCCAGTCAGTTCATCAGGTACTAGATAAAAACGTTGAGAGACAAGGACTAAAAGAGACCAAAACGAAACAGTGTTCACTCGCAACTAAGTTAATTGTAAGAAAAACACAAATACTTAGAGAACAATGAAAAGGGGCTAGTCATATTCAAGTCAGACCGAGCCTCTCTTTTCTTCGAATTTTGTTTTTTTCTAGTATGTGAAAATGTACTATCGGGAACGAATAAAACGCTGAACGGCGGAGAATGTGGCCTTCGAACACACATTGCGCTGCCTGGGGCTGATAAAACCGTGAGAGTGTGCACGTCAAAGTGAGAGCACACCCTCGCAGCCCCCGTCTCCACTTTGCAGTTAGATCAGCCTTTAGGTAGTGCAGCATGTAGCAAAGGCCACAGCGCTCCGCCATTCGCGTTTTATTCATTCCCCATGGTAGTGCATGACTTGTCAGCACAAGACGCTTTGTTACCTTTTCGATACAAGATGGCGCAGCTGACTGCCTCATCCATCTACGTCTTGTGCATTGCACCTCCTTGCTTATATTTTGTTTGCTCGTTTCCTACGGAACGGTTGGGGAAATGGGGTCCCAGGTAGTTGGGGGACACCTGTAGTGGAGCGCACACATTCACGGACATTGGCTCCTTGCAGGAGCGACAAGACACGCTGGATGGATGTGCTCACGCCCGTCGTGTCAAGTGATCCCGAGCAGCGCATCTACGAGGAATGGGGTAAGCACCGCCAGCAGAATTTTCTTGTCTCTTGCTGGCAGAAGCCTTGGCAGCATGGTCAGATCCCCCAGTGCTGGGTGGAGCCTGCAGTATGCGCGCTGCAGCATGTGGACTCCACGGGTAACATGGGGTTATTGTGTGACTGTAAAATGGCTATAGAATGTGTGATGTCTAAAACACAGCTCTCAACTTATCCGTTTAATTTTAACATGAAATGTTCTTTGTCTAGGTGTTCGGCATTTCCTGAAGCCTGGATAAAAGCATGACCGCGACGCTCGACACTGGTTGGTTTTGAGTGGGGAGGGGGAAGAGGCCATCGCACTAGAAAAGCATTTGGGCCAGGCATTAATCGAACCCAGACCATTCAGATTATTAAGCAAGTCTCTTTCCGGCATGTCGCACCACGTTGCCGTGAGTTGAGGCGCTATTTGGCGGGAAACTCCTGCGGGGCATCTGCTGTGCATCTGCTGTGCATCTGGCAGGTAGCAGCTTGACACCATGTCACACATTTTCTAAACCCGTGTTACCACCGGTATCTCCATTCGAGGAATTGCCATCAAGTGTACATGCCACGCATTAATCCAGTCGCTGAACTAACCAATGAAGAGTGCCGAGAGCATAGACGCCATACGTTTCATGTGCAGCATGATTGCCCAGCAATTTGCTATGCTTCTTTCTTTCTTTTAATGCGAAAGCATTAAAGGAATGGTAAACCGAAATTTGGATTTAAAAAAAAAACAATGCAGGAGATGTAGGCAGGACGCTACAATCCCTACAACACTACTCGTAAGGCAATATCTCGAATGGACGGCTGTATTTTTGGAAAAAGAGGTCGAGATTGAACCAGGCTGATAAGGCGCGTGACGTATAGATATCTCGTTTCCTCCTCTCTTTGCTTCGCTCCCTCAAGGTGGCGAGGGAGAAGACGCGAAGCCATTCCCTCTCCTTCTCGGAGAAACATGATGTAAACATTTCTGTCAAAGGCACCTCCTTTTTTGAAAAATACGGTCATCCGTTCGAGATATCGCTGTATGAGTGATGTTTTGGTGTTTGTAGAATCCCGTTGCACGCTTTTGCTGCGTGTTTTGTGGATACCAGATTTCGGTTCAGCATCCCTTTAACTGTCCCATGGAGCGAGCTGACGTCATCAGCCACGCCAAACGGCAAATAAATTCCTGAAGCCGCGATCTGAGGCATCCCTGCTTTGAAGCCACGCAAACACTAAAAGCCACACAAAAAGCTGAGGCGTAGGCCCCCATTGGCTGGTGTGCGTCATCAAGGAACGAGGCTCTATAGGCTCTCGTGCGGCGGTGCGGACTGGGGCGAGGCGTTTAGTGCGTCGGACACCTGCCACGTGGCTACGACTGCGTGAGAGGCTTCCCCTCCTCCCGCTGGGTGCGCCGCTCCGCCCGCCGACGGTGGGGCCTCGAAGCATCTGGGCAGACCCTCCCCCTCCCTTACGAAAAGAAAGGCAACGACACACGATGAAGAAGAGCGGAAGAACGATATTCATGTTTTCGCATTCACAACTCATAAGAAGTGCTTAGGTGTCCTTGGACTTATTTCTATTTTTTCTTGTTGTTCCTTTCGGATTTTTTAAAAAAACCTTGGAGGATGCTTAAGCTTCACCTTTAAGAGTGTAACGCAATAGCGTTATCAAGGCCCGTTCGCATCGTATTCTCATTCGCTTCTCAGGCTTTTCCTGCCAGTGAGCAGGAAGTGCGGCAGACATGGCCTAGTCAGTAGCGTGTCTGGCTTGCAGTCGAAAGGTTGTGAGTTTGAATCCCGCCTAAAATTCTTCAAATTTTTCTTTAAGGCAAGCAAATCACTTTATGAAGTGAAATCATTTGAGACATGTGGCAACCTTTAATTTGCATTATATGTCATGTTTTTTAATAACTTTCATTCGACACGTGACATCACAATCCACGTGAGCGTTGTCGGTTGTTTGAAATTCCCGCGCGAGGCCATGAGGCTGTTACGTCATGACCCTATCGACCAATCAGAATTTTTCCGTCATGACGCCCATTCGCTATCATGGACGACCTGAGTTCGTCCACACTGTTTGTACCGCTCCCCCGAAGACGAGCTGGGCTCGTCCACGCTGATTCGGGATCCAATACGCTACCATGGACGACCTGGGTTCGTCCACACTGTTTGTACCGCTCCCCCGAAGACGAGCTGGGCTCGTCCACGTTGATTCGGGATCCAATACGCTACCATGGACGAACTGGGCTAGTCCACGTGTTTCTAGTTAGCTTTGCCGTGGATAGATGGCGCTTCACGGAAAATAAAAACATGGTAAATTTCTGAATTTGGTGGAAAATTGTTCCAACGCAGGCAACGGGATTTAAAAATGGCAGCAACATCTTCTAGTCGCTGCGCTCATAGTGACGATCTTGCATCAAAATTGGGGCAAAAACGAAGATATTGTGACGTCTCTTTAGATTCGGAAGACGAGGAAATGAATCTTTCATCAGACAGCAAGAGCGATGCAACTGAGTTATTGGATTTTAGCTCAGACGACTTCGATTTCGATGAGGACATCGTGTCGGCGTGTCGGCATTGGACTAGAATCAATGTAAAAATCCCCCTCCTGCCCCTCCACGTTTTCCGTTCACTTTGCGTGCAAGGTGATGTGAACTGTCTGCAGTACTGCTACGCCCGGCCTAAACGTCCATGTGCAAGGTCCCCTTTTCTTTTCCAGTGTGTTCAAAGATCTCTCATACAATAAATGTTTTGGCATTTTTTTGGCCTTTGCTGGTCATACTAAATTTATGGGGCACATAAAAAAAATCAGTATTTTCAAATCGTTTTAAGGTGCGAAGCTCCTTAGGGTCTAGCCTTGTCCGTCCGTTCGTCCGGCCGGCGCATCCGTGCTCACATAAAAAGAAAAATGTTTGCGCAGTCGACAGGGTTCGAACCTGTGCGGGGAGACCCCAATGGATTTCTAGTCCATCGCCTTATGGTGAATTCCACTCGTAGATCCGGAGCGCTTTCCAAAATCCGTGAGGGAGGCGAAATTCCGCTCCGTGGGACCCGCTCTGAATCGACGAAGGGAAGATAAACTTGCATTTTTGGAGCGACCTCCCCCACACCCCTCCCCACCGCTTCCCCTCCGCCGTTCAAAATGGCCGCTGCTCGAACTTGACAAGCTTACCAACGCCTCAGCCGACTGATCTTTCCGACGACCTGTGACAACTGTCACTGCTTAGCTGCAGAAATAACACGCGGCACAGGCTGGGCGAAATTATACGTACAACGGTGCCCATGTCACAAATAACGAAGACGTCCGCGTTCGGCACCATCACATACCTTTCGGCCGCGTCGAAGCGGCGGGGCACGGACAGCGATTGCCAGCGGTGGAGTTCAGATTTCTGGTACAACTTTAATAAACACGGAGGTAACAAACCATCACTTGCACGGCCGTTGCCTAATCTCTTCTTGCTTTATTGCACGGGAAAACGCCGGCGGAATGCAGTGTAAAAAGGAAAACAATCATTGGCTGCAGAAGGAACAGGCTTAACCTTGCGTCTGCCTCCGGCTTTTCTATCGTTCTTTTTCTCGTTCTTCCTCTCACGATCACAGATGTCAGCGCTTACGATTTACCACGCTCCACAGTCCCGGCTTTGTATCCCTGATCTACACGAGGTAGAAGCGTTCGAGCCGTCACAATCCCGCGTAAACAACCGATGCACCCGAACAGATCCAACTCGACGACCCGACCGTGGCCCGACCGGCCCGCCGACCTCTCCAACCTCGCCGCGCATGCGCACTGCCGATTTAGAAGGAAATCACGTGGGCCGCTCTGTCAACTTCCGGAAAGATCTGTGAAATCCCGCAGAGCAAGTTCGGCGGGGTTTGAGGCACTCCGTGGAGCGAGCGTTGCCAGAGATCTACGAGCGGAAGATGACCAGCTCGAGCCAGATCTGCGAGCGGAATATGCGTGCTCCAAATGGAGCGCTTTTGGAGCGCTCGAGATCTGCGAGCGGAATTCACCATTAACCTCTCGGCCACGACCACGGGACGAGTAGGGGGCTTTGAGATGTGGTAGTAACTCAAGAGCTGGGGATGTCATGGATGAAATGTTGCATGTAGCCGCTCAACGTCTATACAGGAGAGGGCGCTGCGGTCAAATGCGTATATAATCGCGTTAAACTTTGCATGCATTGGCTCCACGTTTATAGACGAGAGGGCGCTGCGGTCAAATGCGTATATAACCACGTTCCATACCACACATTCTCTTTCTGACATGGATGAAAACAGAGCAGACGCCGCTTCGCCCCAATCAACATCATTCACCTCGTGGAGATGCGGTCATTTCTTCAAACTTTTTGCGGTAGGCAAAGGTTTAACGCTGTCGCATTAAAATGTGCGCATTTCGTGCATTGTGATCTGAGTGCACCTGTCACTTTTCTTTTGCTGTGTTTCGTATAAGAAATGCATTAGACCACTGATTTTCTTTCCTCACACTGCTGTTACTGTGTAACGTATTATATATGTTCCAGGTCATTTTATATTAAAGCGACAGCTTTAAAGGCCCGTTCACACAGTTGCGTTCGAAGCAACCACTATGCTTACGAACGAATGCAACCACTGTGACTTCAACGACAACTGTACGCTACGTGTACACACACATGGAACCGCATGCAACCACACGAATCAACAGCCAATGAGAAACGAGCTTCAGCTCTTGCTTCTAGCCAGTCTTGGGTAAGTTACTTTTAAAAAGTAATTCGTTACAGTTACAGTTACTTTCAGAAAAAAGTAGCGAAGTTACCGTTACAGTTACCGCAACAAAAGAGTAACTCGTTACAGTTACAGTTACTTTTAAAAAGTAACGACGTTACTTTTCAGTTACTTTTCTGTAACACAAAAAATTAGGAAAAACTAGAAAACGCCCCTCACAAAGTTTTATTGCATAAAATGAAAAAAGTATGCTTTTACTTCATATTGTAACTTAGCAGCAGTTGCTTTTCGAAATTAGTGTTTGAAAGTTTCCACGCCAGAGTAGTGGCGCAAATCAACATGCGCAGTGCCCTCCGCATGTATTGTTGTTTCACGGTTGATTCACCAAATTAAAAAGCGTTTGCACAGAAAAAGAAAAAAACACAACATAGATAGTGTTTCAAAACACTAAGATGTAAGTGTTCAGTCACAAAGTACAAGTGCGTGTGTAAAGATAACTAGATATTTTTTATCAAATCTACACGTGGCTATATTCGGGTCGTGACTCGCGACAAAGAACGTATTCACAAGTTTGTGCAAGGCCAATTTGGACACTCGAGATGCCGGAACAAACGATATGGAAAGTGCAAGATGTAGCTAAATAGTACTCGTTCAGTGATATATTATTCATAAAAAGCTGCAAAGTAACGACAGTAACGTCTTACTTATCGTTACCTCAGAAAAAAGTAACTCTGCTTACAGTTACAAGTTACCAAAAAGTAACGAAGTTACAGTAACGCGTTACTACCCAAGACTGCTTCTAGCCAATAGGAAGCAACCCAGCTACGCTTACAAACATGGCGGACGGTTTCCTGCCCGACGCGAGGTCCACCGTCCTCACCGGAGCAGCCGGAGGTTTTTCGCGGCTACGGCGTACAGCCACGGAGATCTGCTGTGCGCCTACAATAGCTGTGTAAAGGCTGGTTCAGACATCTGAAACGAACCCGTTACTATCCACGACTGCGTTCGTTGTGACCGGAACGACCGCTCTGCGCCGCGCGTACACTCCTGCAACCACTGCAACAAGCGCAGTGCGTCGGCAGCGCGGCGACCGCGTCTCCGCCGCCGTCAGCTGTTTCAGCGGTGCCTCTATAAAGAAGGGGACGCGCTGCCACTCACTTGCGTAACAGAAAATAGACAGACCGTCTTCTATGACCACAAACTTTATTTATATTTTTCAGGATACGCTTGCAGGGTAGTGCATTAAAAAAGAAAAGAGATGCCATACGCGGTCTTGCACGATCACGACTTTAATACACGACTTTGCCAACGGTACAAATCTCGCCACACGCCTTTTCTACGATTATAAAAGACGATGTAATCTTAGCAGCGATATAGCAACGTAGAAATATAATTTCGTGATCAAATAGACGTTGCGAGCGAGACGTTACGAGCGTTCAGGATTGCTAACACTAATCACCTTTCTCGGGTGATGAAAACGCGTGAAAATTCGCATCCTTTATACGATACGCACCAGTAATACCTTGAACTTGAGCACACGCATGGAATGCGCCAAAAAGAAATCCGGGTGATGTTCGAGGACACAAATGCTAAGAAAGCACCACCGTAGTCGAAGTAAACAAACACGACGGCACGGGCGTTTCTGCTGTCTTGAGAGTGCCGCCACGAGATCGCCGCACGAGTAGGTGGATCTTCCCTTCTAGTACGTGCTGGGTTATCATAGCGACACACGACGAGAATTCACAGTCAAGGATAGCGCTTTTACGGGGAACGATGAGAAGTTTCCCCCGCGCCGTCCATCGTCGACGATCACCACCGACGCCATGTTTGCAGACTGAAGGAGCTCGGCACGACCGGCATGCAACGCGCGCGACCGAGCTCTTCTCGATCTGTGATTGGTCTGTCGCTCCCGTCGTTCCCGAACGTAAGAAAAAGTTCAGCTCGGCTCAACTCCTTGCGTTGCGAACGAACACGAACGGAACGACCGTTTGGCGCTTCGTTGCTATGGTAACTCGTCGTTCCGACCGGTTGCATTCGTTCGTAAGCGTGAGTGGTCGCTCAACGCGTAACTGTGTGAACCAGGGTGTGACATCTGCGCCAATTGCGCCAATTTGATACAAACCTAATTTTCTGCGCCTAGTTGCGCCAAAAACGCGAAATCGGTCGAAATTGCGCCACACTGCGCAAAAGTAACTCAAAAGATAACAAAAAGTTTGTGGCGACGCTAGATTTAGCGGGAAACGAGAGCTTAGTTGGCAACGTTTAATCTCCCCGTAGCAACGTACACGGCACGGGTACAGGTGGCAAAGCAACCGCCGGATTCGAAAATTTCAGCTGTAGTATCCTTCTATACCTATGACACGTGGTCTTTTTACGATTTTCCTACTACTTTCCGCTGTCATTTTTGACTCCATGCTAACGGTGTGCTGTCACGCGGTCTCACTGTCTGGTCGCGGGAGGTACGACGCACAGGCTATCAAGATGAGCAAACCTAAGTATTTCTTTCGTTTTGAGAGTAAACCTTCTCTTAAAAGTGCCATTGAGCGCCTCCATTGTGTAATTGTTCATTCGTGTCCGTAATCTCGTCAAAAAGGACGGCGCCGTCGCCGTCGCCGTGAGTACTTTCGGTTATCACACGTGCTTCCCACTGATCTCAATGACAATTGCTGGATCGCGCTTCCCCGCTTGTTCGCTGCAGCGCGAGTAAAGCCACCGAACGGCAACCTCGCTGGGATACGATTTGCGGTTTTGCTAGCCTTTAGCTGCGGTTTTCCAGCGTGCTGCAGACACGTTCTTTACACGTTCGTTGTCATTCGTCGAAGAAGTTTTTTAAGACTCAGTGCACCGTTGAGACTTGCCGTTGTGAACACGTAGAAAATTTTACGAAAGCGCCGGTACCGCGAGGAAAAGGCACAACTGCGTCAGCCTAAGTTTACGGGTCTGGCGGTGTGTTCAAAGCTTTCTTGGCAAGCTCGATGCCGTGTCTCTGTGCCTTGCACGCTTGGATACCGACCAAGAATCGACGCCGTGTGAATGTGTTTTGCGAGTGCAATGTGCGTGAAGCCGTATGTGCCTATGGATCAGCATCTTACTTTACACTGACGATTGTATACTTGTAGCGCTCGCGGTCCAGAAACGAGCTTATGCCAGCGTCCAGTAGCGACGGAAGAGGGGGGTGGGTAAGGTACGTCTTTTTCGTCCTTAGACGATTTACAGAATACTGCCAGAACAGCTCCTCATCACTGATCAGTGCTGGCTCATTATCAATTCCTACTTATTTGCACTTGATGTTTGAGCGCGCCTCGCCTAATTGTGATTGGTCAACAGATTACACAGGACAATATGGGCTGCGCTTCAAAGATTTTCATTCTCACCGTCTTGTACTTTTGCCCCTCGAAAATCCCTCCTTGCTCCACAGCTTTGTTTTATTCGTGCTTCCATGTGATCCTTTAGAGTAGATTTGGAACATAGCCATGGTTAATAGTACTTGAGAACACATACATATCTCCACCCCCCCCCCCCTTTTTATTTATTGATATCAACTCACCGGAAAACCTGGACGATCCAGAACTTCGTGGCCGTATATATATATATATATATAAATGATCTAAAGGCATCTACGAGCGACACACGTTCAGAACTTTGGTGCGGAGTCGATTCTTGATCGGTATTCAAGCGTGCGAAGGCATAAAGATGCAGCACTCGGCGTGCCATGGAAGCTTTGATCACGCCGCGAGACCGGCGACACTTTCTTTCGACGAGTTGTACCTTTAGATACGTATGGCTTCACGCACATTGCACTCGCAAAACGCATCCATTTGGCGTCGATTCTTGGTCGATGTCCATGCGTGCGAAGGCACAGAGACACGGCACTTCGTGGCGTGCCAAGGAAGCTTTGAACACGCCGCCAGACCGGCGGAACTCGCTTTCGACGGAGTTGTGCCTTTTTCCTGCGACACTGCGCTTTCGTAAAATTTTCCACGTGTTCACAGCGTCAAGTCACTACGGTACACATAGTCTTAAAACCCTCTTCGACGAATGACGACGAACGAGTAAAAAGCGTGTTTACAGCACGCTCGAAAACCGGAGCAAAAGGCTGGCAAAACCGCAAATCGTAACCCAACAAGGTTAGCGTCCGGTGGCTTCACTTGCGGGAGCAGGAAGCGCGATCCAGCAATTGTCATTGAGATCAGTTGTGCTTCCAGTGCGTGGGCAATCGAATGAATCGGTCACACACTCGTATTTAGCGTAGCATGTGCTGCTCATAGTTTTTCTACCAATTCATTATCTACCTTGTGACCTCACGTTTGTGGGAAGTTTGTTTTTTATCTGCACGTGCATTTCTCCGAGCGTCCGATCGATGTCTGGTTGTAGTAAACCGTGCTTCCCTGTTCATGCTCTTGAATTACTGCATTAAAAGTTTTGCACTGCAATTGCGGTTTGGTACCAGTTCGTATAAGCTTGAGGTACCTGGTGCCCACCTAACTTTGCAGCAAGCCTGTGTTTCCTGTCCTCTTCTGTGCGCATGAAACTCGTGTTGACTTTTTTCGCTTTTTTTTTTTTCTTTTATATTTTCTCTCGGTGCGTACTCGGCGCTGATGACATATTGGAACCAGGGTGGACAAAAATAACGGTTAGAGTATTTTATGATATAAATTGCCGATAAGCAGTTCTAACATTTTCTGCTTCTAATCTGCTCCAAACTGTAGACTTTTGTGCCCCGAAGTTGCTCCGAAATGCATAAACTGCTCCTCCAAAACGAGTGTGTGGTGCTCCTAAGCTGCTCCAAAATCCAGATTTTTCTGCTCCAAACATTGCTCCAAAACCTGTTTCACCTGTCTCACCCCTGGTGAACGGGCCTAAGAGCGCTCGTGTCGCAGAAAAGCCGGCATCGGTGTCGGTAGCATGGGACGGGAAAATCCTGATTGGTCGATAGGGTCGTGACATCACAGCCACATGACCTCACACGGGAATTTCAAACAACCCACAACGACCACGTGAAATGTGACGTCACGCGTGGAATGAAAGTGATTAAAACATGACACATAACGCGAATTAAAGGTTACCGCATGTCTCAAATGATATAACTTTATAAAGTAATTTGCCTTACTGGAAAACTTCGAAGAATTTTAGGCGGAGGCGGTATTCTAACCCGCGACCCTTAGACACGCTACCGACTAGGCCACGCAGTCACTCTTGCACGGCTTGGGAATGAGCGGGGATTATATTTAGCTATCGCGTTCGACTCTTAAAGGCGAAGCTTAAGCGTCCTTCTATAATTTTTATTTTCATATTGTTTTAGTTCCGCTTTATTTCAATTAGGACGCCGTGAAATGCAACAAAGGCAGGACGTCATTGGTGACTCTGTCAGCTTGGCCGTCCGCGCTCATGCATCGCATATATAGACAACATTAGCCTGCTGTTGCCACTTAGAAACAATTTTTACACTGATATGTTCGAAAAAGTCGCATTTTAGTACCACAGCTATCGCCAACTGAACCCGTGCTGCTCTGAACAAAAAAAATAGTGGTTTCCACAAGACACTGGCATGTAAACAAATGTCACATGATGCAAACAGACAAGTGGTCATTGTGACTGCTTCAGAGAAGGGGCAAAAGAGTGTCGATGCTATGCGTAACTTTCAAGTAATTAATTATTGTAGTTTGTTTGTTTTTGTTCGCACACATTGTCTAGGTAGCAAGGCAAAAGGCAGATTTGCTCTACCTGATAAAATCCTGTTGCCTGTTTACACTGCTGAGCAAGCAACAACAAAAAAACACCATAAACAAATTAGACACGCTAAAAACAAAAACTCACAAAAATGCAACATTATTGAACAGTTTTAGTATAGCATTGCTGGTTCTTACGTACGCAATACAGAATAGTATAGCGTACACTATAAACCATCTGCTCGGTCCAATTTTAATTGTGCGTTCTATAAATGTTGTTGAATGAACATCTCTGCATGATATTCTTGATTCAATTTGCCAGGGTCCTAGTGTTCTACGTGCTTACAGTGCCAACATGCTCCTCAAAAGACATACTGAAATTGAAAATGTTTCCAATCATTTTATTTCAAATTAAGCCAAGCCACAGCTGCCTGGTCAAATGCGCTTTTTCAGGGTGCAAAGGCTATGAGTACGAGTGCTTAGCCAAATTCGATCACAATTCTTCCATCGATCGTCCCATGGAAGCGGCACCTTTCATCAATGCTATCACAGGAAGAAATCCATGACGAGGTGCATGGTGACAACTTGGGCGATTGTTTGAAGAGTCGTTCGTCCGTTGCCGATGAATCAGTGCAAGGAAGCTAGCGTTGAGCAAATTGCAGCGTTACACACATTGTGAGCGCTGAACATTTTCACTATGCACTCCCCTCCAGCTGCACGCGGCGATCTGATTCGACTGTGGTATCTCCCCAAAAAGAATTGCCGAAGCTGAACACCATGTAACTTCACGTGCATGCTAAGATCACAAACATCATGTCGCCCATCCTGCGCCAGTCGAGGTAACCGCCATCTTGAAAGTGGTGCTCTCACTTGGTCCGAGATCTCTCGAGAGAGCTTCCTGCAAAGCCCGGCCTAGCCTGCAACGTAAAATCCCCAGCGTTGGTGTCTAGCGCATACGCATCTGCTGTTGCGTTTTGTGCATGCACACCCCCGAACACACAATTTCTTTGCTTATGCAAAGTTTTTGCGTTCAGCCCACTAAAACTGTCTAATATGTACAATGGTAACAACTGCTGTGAAATATACCAAAAATAGAGCTGGAGTTATATCCTTGCAGTCAAGAGGACCAAGAAACTGACATGTTTTTTTAGAGCTGTGCCTTGAGTCACAGTCCTGCATAATTTCTAAAACGGCCGGATGTTTGTGTACAAAATCAGGTATTAAGTATGCTAATTGATGTGTTTCATAGTTTGTCCTTGATCAAGGTCAAGTGCAGATGGGTCACGAAGTGCACTTGAGCTAGTGGTTCCTTTGTTCCCAGACTGTCCCCAGGTGCAGTGCCGGCACGCCTACGTTCCCGAGCAGCCCGGCGAGCTGGCCCTCCAGGAGTCCGGCGTGGTCAGCGTCTTCCGCAAGATGTCCGACGGTGAGCGCACTTCTCTGATGTTTTGGGGCAGAAGCCTCGTGGTCGAGCCTCTTTACTGGAGCTGCCTTCTTGTGCGGCAGCATCTTTCACAGCAAGCCCTCTGGGGGCTTGTTGACCGTGCATGGAAACGAGGTTGTTAGCCACTTTGTTTTTTGGAAACCTAACTAATTGTGTGATTGTTTCACATGAAGTGACTTTTGTTTTTGCAAGAAACATTGGGGCAGTGCTGCGCAGCATCATTGTCATCCCCATCAGTGAGGCTGGCTATGTTTGTGTGGCGTTGTGTGTGTGTCTTTCTGAAATGTTGCTCCGTACAAAACAACCTTTACCTAACAATCTAACGTCCAAAAGAAATTTCGATGGGACTGCAACAAAAAAATAATGCTCAGAAGTTGTTTTTTTCTACCTTTGTTGTCACATTTATTCTTCACATTTCTGTTCCGTGGAGCTAGTCAGAAGCAACACAGGCAATACAACACACTTTTTTCTTAGGTTTCCAATGTGAATGTGTTATTTCATCAATGTTTCGACCAGATTTCAAAAACGAAAAGGTCCAGACATATACTAACTATTACTGCAACCATTTCCGAAGAGTGCCCCATAGAGCTTCAGCGAAACAGCTATCACTGTCAGGATTTGAAACTCGTGGTTGGGACCCTTCAAGACGTGGAATGGCCAGTGTGCTCTACCGACAAGCTTGCTAGAATTTTCATTGTTTTCTGCCGCCGCGTCAAACAGCTCACAAAGGGTCAACCCTTTACTTTCCCTGCAGGTTGGTACGAGGGCGAGCGCATCCGTGACGGCGTGCGGGGCTGGTTCCCTTCGTCCCACACGGTCGAGGTGATCAATGCGCACGTGCGCTCGCGCAGCCTGCGGCAGCGCTACGCCTCCTCATGGCTTCACACTGCTACCTCGAGCAGCAGCAGCAGCAGCGGCCTGCTAAGGCCACCTGAGAACACCCCACTTCGACGTCTGTGTCGGCACGACGAGAGACTCGGTATTTCTCACGCCACGGTGTTGTGGCATCGTGTGTACAGACGCCCGCCGTCGACGCTGCGCAAGCTGCATCGGCAAGATGCAAGCATTCCGAACGTCACAAGGATGTGGAAGAACACATTTCTACGGGACGGATGCATCCAAAGTGCGCACATCCCTTTCACACTTCCTACGAGTGGCGCAGCACCTGCGTCCTTGGGTCAACCCACATTTTTACAAACGTGCCACTTACTTCCCTGTGTTCTCAAGATTTGGCTCAAAACGAAGCCTCGTGTGGCACACTCAACCGAGCTTTATACACGGTCCCTCGCTTGCTTTTAGTTTAGCTAGAATAACTCCGTGCTTGTGTAGATTGATGTCTAGCTGCCATTTAAGACTCGAATTTTCAGACCTCGTATTCGAGCATTCCCATTTATGCGCGGCAATTCGGCGGACCATCTGTTTTGCAATGCATACATTTGTCCATGTGGCACTGTCGCTTCCATCCTTGCTCAAGTTTCCACCGGGGCAGCATCTTAGTCACAACCTAGTGTGCGCTCCAGGTTCGGCCCGACAATGTCCCCAACGAATGAGACCTTGAATTTTTACACTGCCAGTTTAGTTGTACCCCTACACTTATCATTCTCGTTCAGTGCCACCATGCATAGCCCGTTGGCGAGGCCAGCGACGTGTGGTCCTCTTTTTTCTTCTAGGCTTTATTCAAACTGCATGTACTGCGACGAAGCTTCGACATGGCGAGCTTAGGAGAACGTCTGTCCTACCTCAACTTGTAGTCGTTTGTCAAGACATTGATAAGGGCGACGTTGAACCCAGTTAAAGCCAAACGGTGCTTTTGTTGTTCCTAGTGTTTACACTAAAATGCCCAAATGCTACTGCCTACCCTTGCGCTGGGAAGGCCGAGTGATATAGCCCTTTTTTTATTTGGTCTCGAAAGCACAAAGCCGTCAACACCTATGCAGTCCCCCACAATGCTGAAGATCTAACCTCTAAAATATGGAACGGCCACTAAGATTGAAGCCTCTGCATCTTTTCGTTGTTTTTGTTAGTTCACTTGTCCTCGGGTATCCGTGATCAACAGCAAAGGGTTAACCTTCCTGCCATATCTACTTGAAGCATGGGTGGTGCTCTCAACAGGTAGCACCCCCTTCCTTCGTTTTTACATTCCGGGCATTGCAAGTCTCAACCGAGACATTACCAGGCTCTGCGCCTCGATTGCCTCTCTAGTCTCAACAGCCTCTACTTGTAAGAAACTTAAACAAGGTGCTCTTGGGGGATCTTTACCTCCGACGTCTACGAGTCTTTTTAACACGATGCCTAGCCCAATTGAATGTGTATGATACCTTTACAAGCTTTATAATAAAAGTCTTCCTCTACAAATGGGTGTAGCTTTTTGGCATATGCTGGCGATTCTGTTCTTTCACAGGAAGTGGTGCCTCCCCACGCTTTGTGCCCATGAGAGGGCCTTAACTTTGTTTAGATTTGCCTTTCAAATATTTATTTATTTCATTGAGCCTTCAAGATCCTATCAAAGAGCTATTACAGAAGGCATAAAACACAAATGTCAATTTAATGGTGAATTTTTTATTTTCTTTCAGTGCTAGGACTTTAGAGACATAACATTGTTAAATTAAAATAACCAAAATGCATTTTCGGGAAAGGACTACCTTTGGCCTACGTTTTTCTTGGTCCTTGCAGTCAGTAGCAGGATTTAGTACAGTGAAAATCAAGATACAAATGTGGGATGAGAAAAGACAACTCCTTTCAATGCACACTTCACGCCATTTCGCTGGAGCACAACCACAAAGGGTTGCAATGGGTTGGGAATGTAAACATACTGCTGGCCTCCTGGCAGTTTGGACGAGTGTTGCGACGCAGGCGTATGGGGCAAGAGAGCAAGAAAAACCCAAGCCGTCGGAGTTGCCAGGGGGGCAAGAGGCCGCAGTGGCCCGGGGCGCATGTTCACACACGGGACCGTGACACTAGTGCAACATTTTTATTTGGGCTAAGGATCGGACAATTTCCTGGGCAGCTGTGGCTCCGGCTCGTGAAGAATGAGTCCCTCCTCTTCGAGGGCACCCAGGAAGGCTTGAGTCTGCAACAGCAACAGAACTAGCACTCGACCACTGGGCAACATTATCAATCCTCAACAAGCTGGGGATGCAGTCTTCGTAGCACTTCTCTATGCTGAGAAAACGGACGTGTCACATTTGTCCAAGCTTTAGTAATAAAAAAAATATCTGCTGGAGAGCTCGGAATGGCAGCGGACATTTTGCCATAGCTGCCATTCTAAGACTGTAGGGAGGTGTCGTTAACGAGTTCTGTCTGCCAGATATTGCCACCTTCATGATCATTTTGGAAGTGGTTATGCAAAGGAGGGGGTAGAGGACAAAGAAGACCACTCAATGGCGCTAGAAAAAACCTTCACATGTTCTTGAAACAGGCAGAATCGTATACGGAACGCAAAACATCAGGTGGTTCCTTCTTACGGCGATAAATGTGCTGCCAGCAATGTGGGACTACCAATGGCAGCCTCCATGTCTTGCCGTTTCGGGTGGCCGGAACGCACGGGAGAATGTCTCGTCCCGATTTAGTATGCGGGCTCTGTGGAGGCCTACCTTGGGGGAAGTGTCTGGATCCACATGGACATAAAGGATCCCACTCTCGAGGCAGCGTCGTGCCAGAACTCGAGCCACGTTGACCGCTGCGCTCTGGTCAGTCAAGCTGTAAGCCCAGAAAGAGTTGCCGTCAGACTTCTTATATGCACCATCGGATATTCTGTCGTCCTAAAATTTCTTTCCCCTTTATTCAGAGTCTTTTAATAAGTGGTCAACAAGGTATTTACGCCTGCCTAAGAACATTGCAGAGACATGACCTACAGTGACCTGGCTGTCCAGAAAAAACATCTGTGGCTCGAAACCTGGCTTCTTTCAGTACGAAAACCGCTGGCCAAGTCCCTGTTGCTTAAAACTGCCACCTTTTTTTTTTTATTCTGTTGCGTGCGATTGCGATTTGGAACTATAGTATCTTTCAGGTAAAGAAGAGCAGAAAAGGCTCATCCCACAAAGCCTTTGGCTTTCCATGATTGGTGGTTTCATCCTCCCCAGCGTTCGCCCTGCTAAAGTGGAAGGCTTTGCAGGGAGGAGCTCGTCCTGCTATCCTTAGCCTGCATCAGACCGTAGAATGTTTGAGAAGAAACTGTTTTCGACGCACCTTTATTAATGAAAGTAATACAATAAGTTAGATGGAAATCTTGTTATATGACCACTCGAACACATCGATAGAAAACCGGCTGTTTGACTAAGTAAAACAACCTGTGCAACTTCCAGAGCCTCCCATAGCATGTCACTCCATGCTCGTTTAATCGATTTGATTTGAAATCTCGCAAAGCTATACATGCCTTGTGCTGACGTCGCATCATCCATTTTGCACCACCACGTAAGAGAGAGGGGAAAGCTGCTTTTGTACAAATTTTGAGCGATGGGTTAATCTTCTAGGAGATTAGCGACATCTGGGCAGGCATGGGTACCGATGAGAAGGAGGGTTCCGATGAGAGGGGGAGTTCCTCCTTCCCCTCTTCTCTTGTGGTGGCCGGAGAGCTGGTGGCTCGGTGGCAAAAAGGTCACTGGACGGTGTTTTGAAACAGATGGCAACCAGTTGGTCGAACGACGTTTTAGCAAACGCCGACTTTTCATCGAAAGACACTTTAGCAAATAGTCAGCCGCTGCAAGGCGTCGTTTACGGGTGGGCCAAGTGGGTTAACATTTTTGTAATGAGCCACCGCAGACTGCCACCGCCGCTCACGCCGCGAGCACAGTGCAAGGGGGGGGGGGGGATGCGAGGCCACTTGCTTCCAGGAACTCTAAAAGTGCTCGAAAGGTGTGTTCTGCGAGGCGCTTGCCCCCGTTCGGGAACATCAGTTGGCGGGGCGTTGTCACCGACGTGCAGGATGTTTGCAGGGCAGTGTGAAGCACAGTTCGAGCGCTGTTGTATTTCGGACACGACCATAGCACGTGTTCGGTGTCCTCCAGGGTCCCGCAGCTGTCGCAGTTCGGACTATTTTTGCGTGAAATCTTGTGCAACGTTTTTGCCGTAAACGGGCAGCCCGCTCTCAGGCGATGCAGAAGGCTAGACTCCTTTCGGCTGAGTTTCGACTCCGGTAGGGGAGAAGGAGCATTGCCAGAGGCGACACCGTCATGAGGATGTCCCATTCTTGTGATCAGATGGACAAGACGCTTGGCCTCACTGAATCGGGGGATGAAGTATTCTGGGGTCTCCTGGCCATGAGCCTTAGCCGCCAGAGAGTCCACCTGCTCGTTGCCTTTGATGCCACAGTGAGATGGAATCCATTGAAATGCCAGCCTCCATCCCTTGGCTTCAGCTTTGCGGGCTACATGAGCAGCTTCCTTTGCGAGTGGTGGAGCATCTTCCAGGTTTTCAAGATGACAAAGGGCACTTCTGGAATCTGTTAGTATAACTGCCGCTTGAGGCTCAAGTACAAGCAGCGCCTCCAGAGCCTTGCAGATAGCTACTAGTTCCGCAGTTGTTGACGTTGTATGAAAATTAAGCCTACCAGCTTGCTGCACCGCCATGGACGGGATCAGAAATGCCGCTGTAGATGTTGCTGTTTCAGGCTTAGTCGACCCATCAGTGAAGACATGTAGCCAGCCATTATACCATCTATCTAGGTGATCCATAGCGAGGGAACGAGCTCCGATGGGAGCGACAGATGACTTTCGCTGGAAGAACGGTAGAGTACCAGTCACATTCAACGGTGGTAAGGTTGTGTGAGGTGGTGTCGGTGGGAATCGCCTTTTGGGTGGTCCGATCTGGTCCTCGAATTCTATTGTGACAGTTCCAAGGCAGGATAGCGGCCGTGAGCGGAGTTTGGATAGTAGAGATGTCGCCGACGAGGCGTCTGGAGTCGCACTAGATGGCGCATCGCTCGTTTTCTTTTGTGAAGCGAGATCGGGTCTTCTCTTGCCTCAACTAGCGTTGCTACATTTTCAGAGAATCGTGGAAGCCCAAGGCACAGTCGCAGCGCGCATCGATGAAATTGCTCCAACTGCTGTATCTGGGGTCTGCCAAGGTTAAGAAGTGGTACAGCGTAGAGTATTCTTGAGAGGATGAGTCCACGGTACAGAGCTAGAAGGCCCTGTGGAGAGAGGCCCGAGTTCCTTCGTCGGAAGCAGCGAAGAACGCCCATCAGCTGACGACACTGGATGAGTAGTCGCTTTGCTTCCGGGCGCCAGGTCACGTGGTTGTCGATCAGGACGCCCAGGTATCGTTGAGTCGTAACATGCTGAAGAGGGTGTTACCTATCTTCGGAGCATTAGCTACGGGTCGGCTGGGTGTTCCGTTGGGACGGTAGCATAGAAACGCGGTTTTTGTGACAGAGAGAGTGAGTCCGAGGTCTTCTGTGGTCTTCACAACCTCGTCAAGTGCTCTTTGCAGCTGTGAGCCGATACTTTTTGAAGCTCTTGAAGGACCGACGCACCAGAGTGCTGCATCGTCAGCGTATATCGCAATGTGCAGAGCTGCAGGAGACTTGGGCAATGTTTTCAAACAAAACGGAAGGGCGGCCATAGCAAGGTTAAAGAGGAAAGGACTTAAAACACTGCCCTGTGGAACACCTTGTGTCATCGAACGACGGCTGCTGACGGCGCCAGGAACTCGTACGAAAAATGATCTTCCTGTAAGGAAGGCGCAGACGTAGCTGTACAATCTTCCTGTAATGCCGAAATGTCGTAGCCGCTGGAGAATTGTTGCATGTGGTAGAGCGTCAAATGCCTTGTGTATATCTAGGAACACACAATACACTGTCAGGTGAGATGCTCGTGCCTCCTCTAAAGTGGATGCTAGGTCGCCAATTGCATCGGCGGTGCAGCGTTTAGCGCGGAATCCACAAAGTTCATCAGGCAGCGCACCTATAGTCTCCATATACCAGGTTAGCCTACGTAACACAAGTCGCTCCATGAGCTTTCCTACGCAGCTTGTCAGCGAGATGGGACGGTACGAGTCAAGTGATTGCGCTGGCTTGCCTGGTTTGCGTATAGGCACAACAGTAGATGTTAACCAGGCCTCAGGAATCTTAGCTGTGCGCCATATAGCATTAAATGCCTCTAGTATGGCCGAGTACTGTGATCTGTCAAGATTTCGTAGTGCCTGATAAGTTACCCCATCAGGTCCTGGAGCACTTTTGCGTCTACACCGACGCAATGCGAATTCAAGCTCTGAGATCGTGAAGTCTGAATCAAGAGCAAGGGAGGCCAGCTTCTACTATTCGCACTGGAATCCTTACCACTCTGGTAGCCTGGAGGCAGTGGAATGGGTGTCGCGAAGGCGTCAGCAAGTAGTTCAGCCGTCTCCTGCATTGTATGGCCAACAGCAATTGCTAGACCTGCGATTGGATGAGTTGGCATTTTTCTCGACGATAGTGTCTGGGCCATCTTCCATGCACGTGAAATACCTGACGCTAGTCCAAGGGAAGAGCAAAGTTGGTCCCATTGGTACCGTTGGAGCCGGGATGTGTGCCGGCGGAAAGCCGCATCAAGTTGTCGGTGCCTTATCCAATCTGCGGGATCGCTCGTTCTGCGAGCTCGCCGCTGGGCTCTCCTCCGGGCCGCCCGCAGTTTGAGGTACGTGAGGTCGGGACTAGGACGGGTGATAGGAACACGGATCGTTTTCGTAGCTAGGGATACAGCGTGAGCGATTGCAGAGGATGGGTCTTCTGCAAGGTTAACCACATGTCCTTCCATATGAGCCCTAAATGCATCCCAATTGGTGACGCGTACCTCTTTGTACATTGGCATCGGAGGTCTTGGTGAAGTGACTATTATGGGAACATGGTCGCTTCCCCATGTGTCGGGTTGAGCATTCCACTCTGCTGTTATATTCGGTGAAACAAAAGAGAGATCCAAGACACTCTGTGTAACCCCCGGTCTTACAAAAGTTTCAGTTCCGTCATTCAGCGCTTGAAGGTGTAAGGATGATGCTACAATCTCCAGCTGAATTCCTCGTCGTGTAGTCTGCCTGTCTCCCCATAGCTCGTTATGGGCATTAAAATCTCCAAAGATAACAAGGTGCCCCTTAGAGACATTTTTTATCTCTCGTAGCTCTTCGGGATCCCAGCAGACGTTTGGAGGAACGTAGACACTAATGATAGAGAAGAGTTCTCCTCTAGAGCGAACTGTCACACCGACGTATTCCGCTGCTCCTTTTGCGATTGAGGATAGGTCTAGGGGTTCTTGATAAATCCTTGCCCGGACAAATAGTGCCGCCCGAGACTGGCCGTCGTTTCGTTTTGATGCACTTAGGTATATCACATATGGCGCAAGTCTGCAGTCTCCAAGACGAATATTTGGCTCTTGAAGAGCCAGAATGTCTATTTTGTTTGCTAGAAGGTACTGGCGTAGGTCAGGAAGACGAGATCTAAGGCCACGTACGTTCCATTGGAGCACAGTGGGTAGTTTAGGTTTTCTACTTTGGGGCTTTCGACATCTTCCGTTGTGGCTCACTGTTGTTTGGTGAAATAGTGGTCCAACTGGCCAATGACGAATTGGATCACCCATTGTAGACCACATGCCCATGGTGTTTGTAGGGGTGTGAGAAAAGAGCATGCCATATGTGCAGCGGTTTTGATAATGGACAGCCAGTCCACATCTGGAGTCGGTAACGAAGATGGCTTTGGATTTGTGACATTCGTTGTTGAAGGCTTGAGATTGCAAACGTTCTCCTGGGAAGGCGGATGTGCTTGGTGAGTATCGCAGTCCATTTTCTCCGTTATGGGGTCGTTGCTGGGTGCAACAGCCTGCTTTTGTGGAAGGGACTTTGGTTTAGTGCGAGGCGACTGTTGAATTCCTTTTGCTATCATT
>JAZHYW010013960.1:0-45728 GCA_037355805.1 Ixodes ricinus | reverse complement strand
TAATGCCCCCAGTGGGGCTTTAGAGGTAATTAAATAAATAAATGTTAATTTTTCCGCTAAATGCGAGAAGAAATTAGATTTCCAAACGTGATATCAGGTCACATGATATCAAGTTCTCTGCTAAATGTAGCGAAAAAACTGGTGTGTGGTTCAAGGGACGTTAATTTTCCCGCTAAATTTATCGGGGAAATTGACGTAACGTGACCAGATGTTACGTGACCTAAACACAAATTCAACTTCCTCACTCAACACTGCGCAAGCTGACCTTATATACGCAACACTGCGCAAGCTGCATTATGAGACGTCAGAGACCTATTACACCAATTAAGCTTCTCCGCTAAATTTAGCAGAAGAAAATGAAGGGGCGTCTAGGTCTGTGACGTTCTATAATGCAAGACTGCGCGCGTTGCTTTAGAGGACGTCACGAAATGAGGCTTCACAAGATGGGACTCCATAAAATGCGGCTTCACAAAATCCAGAGCAACTGGCAAAAAAAGAAAAAAAAGAAAAGAAACGTTTTACTTTAAAAGAACAAAATAAAAAAAAAAACACCTGAATATAAAGAATTTAACAAAAGTGTATGCTTCAACGGGACTTGCAGCAGGGAAAAACAACGATTATACGACAGAAAAAAAAAAGCGCACAGAGTGGCTAATGAAGAGATGAATTAGAATTCGGCGCGCTCATTCACCTACTACCACGGAGTGGAGGGTTCTCCAGAACCAATAAAGGGAACATAACAAAAAAACGAAAAAAAAACACATAGAAATAAAAAAGCAAAAAAGGGAGAAAAAAAAACGGTGTTAAAAAGTGGTTACGAAACCGTTCCCACATCGTGGCACCCAAACATCCAGAGTCAATGGCTGAAATAACATGTCTAGCTTCTTGCAGTCCACAGAAGGCTGCAAGGAGGTAATACAGTTGTACCTTTAGTAGCGTTCTAATTGAACATGTTTCTAATTACATTCTCCTCTCAGTCGCAACAAAAAGTTAGGGTAAAAATGTCAGAACTTTGATACGCGGGCGGTGTTTTCTTAATATTTTATCATTGCCGATGATAACGTATCCTGTTGAAAACATGTTAGGCCTTGTCGCCATTTTTGCCTGTTTCCCTCTGGTACAACCGTGTGATATTAGTCATTTATGTCGACGCCTGTTGGTTATTCACTGCTGTCCAAAATCCTCCAAAATAGAATGTGCCGCGGGTAGACTGGTTAATTTTTTAATAAGAAAGTTACCTTTAGCAAAAACAAAAACAAAAACAAAAATGCGTCTGTCTAAAATGTAAAGTAAAAAAAATGCTCCATCTGACTTACTTTGGCTGCAATGCAAACCATTAAACGCTTTTTCATCGAACCTACAGCTCGATGTATTATTTCGGGACTGGGGGCACAAGCATCGACGATTCTCTGCTTCAAGTTCATAAATCCCGAGGTTCGGTCACAAAAACTTTAAATTTTATGCGACACCCCCCCCCCCTTCCCCCCCCCACCTCAAAAAAAAAAAAAAATGTCGGGCGGTTTCAAATTGGGTGATCTGGGAGGCCAAATCATTGGTCCTTCTCGTCTGATCCACCGATCTCGATAGTTGTCGTCAAGCCAACGTCTAGCGCCAGACGAAAATGAGGTGGTGCTCCATCGTGTTGAATCCACGTCTTTCGCATATCTTGCATTGGCAGGTCACTGGCAAAATCATCGTCGATTCCATTTATGACATCTACTGTGTGTACTTCCTGCTAGTGAGATTGCCTTCCAAAAATTAAGGTAAAAAATCTTGTTGCTGAAGATGCCACATCAAGCTTTTTAATAATAATAATAATAATACATTTATTGTATGGAGCACAGCAATGTTTGCGTGACGGGCGCATCAAAGCCAAAACAAGGCTTGTGGGATGCTACCCTAAAATTAACACTTTAACCGTTGCCACCCGGAATACACAAAGGAAATAAGACAAATTGACATACACACGTCCTTAAAATGTCCCAAGGTCATAGTCAGCAATTGGGTGCATGCAACACACAGAATCACACCTTCAAATACTGATGCAAGTACATAGATAAGGTTTAAAAGAACTTAATATAAAAATAGCGATAATCACAAAGACCAAAGTGTCGCGCCTGATGAGGAAAAGAAAAAAAAAAGATAGGCGAAAAACGAAATTGCAGTACACGGCGTCCAACGAGCGATTGTCCAGGACGTCCAGGCTACACAAGTGCAACACTTGCGCTTGCGAAAGCACTTGACGATTTTAGGCTCGAGACTAAGGCTGACCTAAGAACTGTCAAGGACAGCGTGAAATTTTTCGATGACGCCTTCGATGGTGTTAAAGAAATTAGATATCAAATGAAAGAACTTCGGAGAGAAGTTAACAGTTATAGAAAAAAAATATAGAGCTGGCAGCCGAGACATCAGGCCTATTACAAAGGAGGAAGAACTCAAGGAATATCGAAGATCGAATAACCTTGAAATAAAAGGAGTCCCAGGAGAGGGTGACCCATACAACACTGCGAAAGGAATTGCAAGCAAACTCAAGGAACCAAAATCTTATCCTAAAATATACATACATCACAACGTTTCTACTTTTAAACCAAACAAAAAAAGAACAACACAGTTGTCCGTCTCGTACAGCGTACGAAAATAAACAAAATTGTGGATAAATCCAACAAGCAGACTTACAACTTGAGACCTTGATTACGGTGGGCATACCAGTCAGATATACGTAAACGTGCACTTGACCAGCGCAAATAAGAAACTACTCGCTTCGCGCTTCGATCGCTCTTCGATGGAGATGGCAACATCACTAACCTGTGCGCGCACAGGTTAGTAATTACTAACCTGTGCGCACACAGGTTTGTAATGTGCGCGCACAGGTTAGTGATGTGCGTGAAGCGCACAGAAAAGAAGTGCGGGCTGGAGATATGCGTGTTCCTCTGGTGGTAAGGTCTTAGCGCGGAAGGAAAGGACGCCGACGCGCTAAGACTTACTAGCATGATTGATGTCGATAAACTTGCTAACTAAATACCGAATGACGAAAACCCGGAAATTGTGCACCTAGCCATCGCGATGATAGTCAGCCTCGATGTTATTATGACGACTGTAATGCCTTTAGTAAAATGGCACACGTGCGAGCGGCAGTCTTCGGCAGTACATATGAACACGAGAAGCATGAAAATAAAGTAGATAACGTTAATACGTCTTTACATTCCCTGAATTTGTATTTTGGTGCAATGGTTTTTACTTAAACATGGTTAACCAGCAGCCAGACTTGTACACGTTACTGAAGAATAGTAAGGAATTACATTTACAATTACTCAAGGCTAAATTGTAATTCATTACAATTACAATTACCTTCCCATAAAAGTAAGTAGCCATTACCCCACAAAGTAATCCGTTACTTTTGTGCCGTTACTTTGAACAATTTTGTCTTCAATTAAGAAACAAAGGGAAGAGGTTATTCAAGTTCTTTTTCTTGCGACTTGTTCCATTTAATGTCCTTGGGTATTTTGAGCAACAGCTGACTCTCGAAAGTCTCGTCAGACGTTTTGCGTTATTTCTTACTCAATATGTCGACTGCTACGCTGAACACCCTTTCAACTGAGGCACTGGAAGGGAGTGGCATATTGTGCCTCACGAATGTTTTATGCTCTGCATTGAGCTGTTTCAGCAAAGCAATGGAAGTACTATTTACCTCGGAGATAGAGCAACGCTTCGTCGTTGCAGCCATTGCCTGATATTCGAGAGTTTTTAGTAAATCGTTCCGATACCTCTGATGCCCCCGATAACGATATGATGCATGCGCAAAGGCGGCGGCGAAGTATCGGGTATCGTTATTGGAGTCATTGAACCGATCTACTACAATTCTCCATTGTCTAAATCGCGAAGCTGTAGCCGTCATCATACATCTAGCCAAAACTAGAATAAGCATTGATTTGTGTCCATCTTACGATACCGGCATATATTGCCAGACAATAGCAAAACATAGTTGTAACAGTAAGGTGATAATTAAATAGTAAATAAGGTTTGGCTCGATATTCTTCTTCCTTTGGTTCTGAACAGGTCGAGCCTCGGTTGAGACATTGCTGAATAAAAGAAGTTTCCAGTATATAAATATAAGTATTAAAAGAAAGGACACTCATAACAACAATTAATTAGAGTGTCGGTTAAAATAAGGAAGTGTAAACGCACGTTTGCCGTGTGTACCTTTCTTGGTGCCGTGCAAAAACGCACGGAGCACGAACCGACTGACTCCGGTGTTCTCCAGATAGACGTCCGCTGAAGCCACGGGCAGCGAAGGGCAGAGTACTAAGTAAGCCGCTCTATGGCCCCACTCACGAGTTTCACTCTCTCCTCAAGCCCAGAATATCAAGTTTACGTCAGCCACCATTATGTTTATTTGTAAAAATATCTGCTTGAGATAAGATGCGTCCTGCTGGGGGAAAAACAGGAAAAAGAAGAAAGGAAGACTATTACCATTTTCAAAATACTCGCAAAACGCTGACTTACAAAAAAAAGTGACTGAGATGCATATAACCTGGCTGGAATTCACAAATAAAGTGGGCGAACCCTAAAATTTGGACTGCAAAAAGTAAGTAGCTTTAACACAGGGTCAAATAAGGTGAAAGAAACAGGAAAAAATACATCCTGTTTTTGAGAAGATAAGTGTGCAGCAACGAAAGAGGATGCTTGTGGCAATATCACCTTCACATATTATCACATCTCTTTTGGGACGAATTCCACTGGTCGCTTTGGAGCGCGCCGGAATCAACTTTTCTGGAGCGAGCCTATTTCACTGGGCAATCGGAATCGAGTCGGACGTGTTCCACTGGTCGTTTTGGATTAGCTACCGCTCCAAATCTCGATCTGGATCTGAGAAAAGTCGCTACGACGATTTAGGCGGATTCAACCGGAGCCAGCCGGGCCAGCCCGCGGCGCACACACGTGACTTCCTTTCTCGCGGGGCATCTCGCCTGATCTCGCCCATCTCGCCTCAGAAGAATTAGTAATGTCCGCTTGCTTACCCCTTGGCTCGACAGCCGGTTCGTTTTCCAGGAAGGAGAAGAGAAGGTTTTGCCGCGCTATGGGCATTCCGGCAATCTTTGCTAGAAGCTCCTTAGCCATTCCTGCCGCTCGTTCGTCGAACACGTGTTAGCGCCGCGATTGCGAAAACGTCTTCGAAACGACCGCGGCGGCCGCGGAAAGGGATTCCCGGGCAGTTGAATGACGGGAAGGCATCCGCCGACCTCGGAGCAGTGGTCATGTTCCACGGGGATCCGTAGGCGGCGCGATCCCGTTCGGATCGTGCGCTCCATTCCGGGTCAACTGATCCCGGCGCGCTCCAAAACGCCCCGTAGGATTCGCCAGGGTAGACGGAGCGTTGTCTCGTGTTGTGACATCAAGGAAATGGTCGTAGTCACTAAAATCGAGAAGGACATTGTTGATTCTTGTCTTTGCACTTACCGTCTGGAGCTTCTCGAGGAGGTAGACAATCACTTGCCGTCCTCCTTTCCCCGTCTTCGATCGCAAAAAAAAAAAAGGGTCTAGAAAAAGCGGTTATAACTTGCCCCCCCCCCTCTTTTTTGTTTTCTTGTAAAAATGTCTATTTGGATTTCTTTTCTACATTGTTGTTAGTGTTTAAAAAAAAAAATTCAGGGGCTTGGTGTTGCAAAAAAAAAAGTATTGGCGGAACTGAAGAGTGCCAAGCCTCCCTTTGCTCGTGACAGTGTCACTGCGCTCGACTTTACCAAAATAAAAACAACCCTTTTTTGGAACGGGGGGGGGGGGGGAAAGGGGGCGGCTGGCCCTGAAAAAAAAATTGTAACGGATTACAAGAAATCCGTTATGTAAAAAATGTAATGGAATTACATTAAAATTACTCCAGAAAATATGTAATTATTCCGTTACTTAATTACTGACAAATGTAAGGGATTACAAGTAATTTCGTTACTTGTAAAAGGTTACGTACAAGTCTGCCAGCAGCGACATACCACCGCAGTTTGAAAATTATAAAGGCGAAAGCCTGACCAGGAAGGAAAGCTATCTATATGAAGGACAATAGGCAGCAACAAATTTGCGATGAATTCGCTAAAATTGATGAAAACATTGAAAGCTTGGTTGTCAAAATATCGAATACTCTTGTTTATGCTTTATACCGACCGCTTTCACGCCATGTTGTTGACCTTACGAAACTCCTTGATAATGTATTTTGTTTTCTTGGATTAACATCAAAGACAATTTTAATTCTTAAAGACATACACATAGGCAGCATTTCTGATCATACATATTATATTATATAATATAGTATATACAAGATAATACATTCACCTAATACACAAGTACGTCTGTTATAGTGGAATATCACTGCTGACCAGCTTGACCTTGAATATTGCCACATCTCTCGACATTTGCGTCCCAAACTTAGATAGAAGAAATATATTATAGCTCTCATTTTAATGAAAGGAATTATCAATGATCTCCCCATTTTTTTTCTTGGGATATACCTCTGCTATGGTGCATAAAATTAGCACACACACATTTTGGCTCCCCACGACATTAAGACATTTCGTCCTCCTTATTGAACAAGCAAACTGGGATGACGTGTGCAGTGAAAATAATGCTACTCTAGCTTAGTGCTTTTTAATAAAATTTAAAAACTGCTACGATGAAGCATGCTCTCTGAAGAAAACAAAAATAAGAAGGAAAAAAAAAACCGAGGAAGCCGTCGGTTGCTGGTGACCTACTCAAACTAATTCAAGCCAGAAATAATAGGTTTCATGCATTTATTCGACATCGGGATTCTAACATGCTTTTAAATTTTAAAAGGTAAGAAATAAACTGAACTCGGACCTAAAAGAGGCAAAATGGGAATGTTATCAGAATAAATTCGAACCAATTCACGATTATCAAAAGAAAATATGGGAGGTCGTTAACGATCTGACTAACGGAAAGGAAGCTAGCGGACACGTACAATATATCTTGGTAAATAATAATTTTCTTTTCTGCCTAGCAACTTGCTGACAAAATAAATCAACACTGTGACTATTGGCACATACATTGAACAACATGCCAGGGTAGATAGCTACGCAACGACAGGTAATCAATCCTTCGTGATCTATCATGCTTGTTTCGATGACACCAAGTGAAGTAATAAAATAATTGTAAAGCTAAACAAAGAGTGTACCTGCTGGAGACGATAGAGTAAAATAACTGGCAAAGTAAATAAGTAGCGGCTCTGCTGAGTCCAATTCTACCTTATGTTATAAAAAATGTGTGTGTGTGTGTGTGTATGTTTATACAGCCTATAACTTGGTCTGCCTCAACGGGCGACGAGTCTGCCAGCTGTAGATGAGAAATTTAGCCAGTGCAGTAAAACCGCTAGCCTGGGATCTTCAACGCCAGGCTAGCGGTTGTACTGCACTGGCTCAATTTATTCTATATTTATGTTGTAAAAGAATGCTTGAAATCGGTACTTTTTCTGACGGGATGAAATTCGCAAAAGTTATTTCTGTGTACAAGGAGGTGAAGAAACAATAATCTATAACTACTGACAATTTTTTAGTCGTCCCACCTTCTCGAAAATATATGGACGTGTAATGAATGATAGGTTAACTTTGTTTTACTTCAGAAGCTAATATAATGATGTATTGCGGAGTATAGTTTTCAGAAGAATAAATCCGCGCAGTAAGCACTTCTGGATATAAAGACACAATTGTAGGAAACATTAAAAGTAAATTGCTCACTCTCATTGTTCAAAATGACATTTTACTATAAAAAAAATTAGAAAACTATAGCGCAAGACGTGTAGCGTTAGAACGAATTAAAAATTATTTAATGGATATTTATCAATATGTTTCTATTAAACATATAATATATGAATAAATTAAAATTACGCACAGTGTCTCTCAGGCCTTCATCTTAGGGCCTTTACTATTTCTAGTTTACATGAGTGATATTAACGATGATACAAGATTCCCCCGATCTGATAATTAACGGAGTTGATGCGAATGACTTTATTTACTGGGGTTACCAAAGAGAGCCTAGAAATTGCTGAAAATGCCTACCTTTTAGCTTGATTATGAATCAATCGTTTGAAACTAAATAATGTAACACTAAATATTAATCTTTGATCCAGTCGGTACGCGGGACAATAACCATATTAAACTCCAAATTGAAAAAACAAATTTCTCGAACAAGTGGCCGGATAAGTTTCTATGCGTCTGGTTTAGTGAAGAATTATGGTCTAGGCATACCAATAAATTAAAATCACAGCTTTCTAGAATTACTGGTATAATATATATACAAAACACAATTTGATACCAATTTCACTAAACTTACGTTAAAATATTCCTTGTTTTATTCAACGATCGGTTAATAAATACTATTGTGTGGTAAGACAATTACATCAAACCATAAAAAACTAATTATCATTCTGAAAATGAAAATTCTTCGAATTGGCGAAAATTAGAGGCGATTTAAAACATTTGAGCACTGCACCACTTTTCATTAAATTAAATAGGTGGAAGCGAACCAAATATGCCACTTCAAATTATTTTAATGTGTACACGGGAACAAGCTTTACTCGGTACCAGCAGAATTTTCCAATACCTACGCATTACGAGACCCGAATTACGGAATTTTAGGGATTCGAACTAATTACGGCGAGCAAACATTAAAAATATGAGATTACAAAATCATTAAATTGACGAGGTATTGACATTGATGAGAGCGTTCCATCTCCTAAGGTAAAACAAGTCTGCAGATTATCCTTTGTTTGCAGTGATATCGCATTTCCGTTTTGTAAAGACAATAGAAATCTTAATACACTTGGACAATAGAAAAATGTTTTTATTATATAATCTGTGTAGTCTTGATTCAATAATTTTTTATTTGTACGAAGTAATGTCTATATCTGTGTTCCCCTGAGGTATTTACAGTGTCGCCATATGATGTTTCAAATTGGGTTGTTTATATATAGTGTACTTTTTTATTAAGATCGAATTATGATTATACTTCCATGTATTTCAGAGCATGTGTATTCCGAATTTTTGACACTTCCGCTATGTGTCGAGGCAAGCGTTGTACTGTTTTTTTTTATATCCGTATCATGTACGTATTTTTAAGCTCTTAAACTGAATTCAGGGGCCAAGGAGCTGTTAGGCACCATGCCTTTTTCTGTATACCAACTCGACGGAGAGCATCCGCAACAAAAATAAATAAATAAAACGTATTACGTAACATGAACAAAAAACAGTTGACTGAGATTTTTCCGGGACTTCAGTAAAGCTTTCGACTGCCTTAAGCATACTACACTCCTTAACAAACTCTGATCTTATGATGTGCGGGGGACTTTAACACTTAATCATCCGAATCTGGAAGAGCGTCAGCAGTGTCTTAGTAAATGATTATGTTGTTTTTTGCGACTTTGAAGACTTCTAAGCTTCTAGGCAGTATACTTGGTCCGCTTTTATTGAGTGTTTATATTAATTATGTATTCAATATGTCCCAACAATACCGTGCTATCATGAGTGCTGACGACGGTAGTATTTTCTATTTGCAACAAATCTGAATTAACGTATAAGATTACGTAAATGCTGTCTTGGAGGAATTTCTCATAAGAACAGAAAGACAGTCTGAAAATTAATTCCGACAAATAAAATGCTATTATAGCTAGATTCATAAATAGAAACATTGTTAAACATTACACTCTAAACATTGGTAGCAGCCAGATTAAAATAATAAACCTGGACAAAACGCTGGTTTTAACTTTTTTTTTGGAGATATGACGGGATGATCATGCAAAAAGCTTGGATTAAAACCTGTCAAAATAATTGGTATGAACGGTTGTTGTCGTTGTCTTTTGGCTATAAATATTAAAGTGAATATTTATGAGGCTTTGTTTGCTTTACAAATTAACTATTGTCATTTGGTTTGGGGAACCACGACTAAAAGTCATATGAACAAGCTAGTGACTAAAAACAAAAACTACCCCCTCTCACTGAAAATGTTTCCTGAGACACTCATGCCGAACCCTTATTTCAGCCACAATATCCCAAAAGATTCCAGCGACTATGGCCATCGTTTATGTTTTTATATATATTTTCAAATCTGGAGTACATTGCTGTTTTGTCTCATCTTCTAAACTTCACTAAACGCTAATTTATTATCATTATTCGACACTGCATTCCGGTTTCGTTCCACGTTTCCTTACTAAATAGAAACTTCAATCAATGGTAAAAGAATAATAATAATATTATAATATTCAATCAATCAATCAATCAATGTTTTTATTGAAGTGCCCAGAAACAACCTTGCGGTCTTGGTACGGGTGCACTCAGGAAACATGAAAAACATAACATTACACACAACAAACAAACAGTAAACATTAAAAACACTTAAAACAGATCACATGTATATGTCACATAAACTCTCTACGGTATATCACCACGACAGCGAAAGAAAAGGAAAGCGAGAGTATAAAATTTGGTTCTGAAAAACTTAATCAAGTGCAAAAAATGATAAGCAAAATTTAGGTGAGGACCTTTAACGCTCTGATGAACTCCGGTGTGTTATTGTTAAATATATTAATAGTGTCTGCAAAAGAGGAATTGTAGGTTTGCCCAATTCTTGACACGGGGTCGTGAAGATTAGTTATGCGAGCATTGTAGAAGGATGCATTTTGCCGTGTGGTTTTTAAGAGAATTTTCAAACGTACATTTGAGATCAATGATGTGCAGTCAGTTATGCCATGAATAAGTTTGTACAGAAATAGGATATCGGCATGTTCTCTCCTACGCCGCAGGGTGGGCAATGCCAAGCTATGTTGGGCTGGGACTGCTGCATCATCGTTTGAGGTAGACGCATTGCACGCATCGTTTGAGGTAGACGCATAATAATAATAATAATAATAATAATAATAATAATAATAATAATAATAATAATAATAATAATAATAATAATAATAATAATAATAATAATAATAATAAAAACAATAATACGATAATAAAGAAATGTTTATTTACGCGTGTAGTTCCCTTGATAGTGAGGCGGGTCTGTCAAAGCCAGACAAAAGGCTTGTTGGACAAGACCCTACAGTTTGTGATAAAAAAGCGTCCCCACACACGTAAACTTCCATGTTCAACATACATCGCAATATAAACGATGATGGTCACACATACACATGCACAAACACAGCACAGTCAAAAAGTTGCACTTTTACATCGGAGCACTTGCTTCAGTTTTGTTTTTAGTGAATCCACAGTGTAAACATCGTCCGGTAGGCTATTAATATAAATAGGGAACATTGAAATTCCGAATTCTTTTTCCGTATTTTGTCACAACAAAAGGCATTTCATAGCGCTCGGTGTGTCGAAGCGACCTAGACACGACATGGGGTACTTTGAAGTTATCACACCAGAAGTGTTTCAATACAACGGTCTGAACCAATAAAGAGTGGAACAATGGCAAGCCCAAGACTGCTATGATCTCTTCTTCAGTCTACGATATGAAACCATAAACAATGCTTTTAAATATTCCTTTTTAGACTGAGTCAATTTTTTGACCCCATCATCCTTGGCTGTGACCAAAAATAGTTTTTCTGTAACGCAAAACACTGTATGGCAGAGCGTGAGCTATTGTCTTTTTGGTTGAATAAGATATTAAAGACCTGGTATTATACAGTAAACAAGATACATTTCTCAGTCGTTTACAAAGTTTTGACTGATGGGAATTCCACGACAAATCACTTTCAAATTGAATTCCTAAATGTTTAATTTGATCTATATAAGATATGGGACAACAGGTACATGGTGTCCAACGAGAGGTATGCATATATATAGCATGATTGGCGTTAACATCTTAAGAGGATTACGAAAGCAGACAAGCTGAGGTTTAGATGCATTTATCGTAAGAAAATTTGTCTTAAACTAGTCATGAAGTTGACAAGTTTCCTATTTGAGTAAAGCGATTGCTACAGGATGATCACGGTGTTTGGAAAGCAACACTCTGTCATCCGCATATTGGAACAATTTACATGTTGAAACTGAGTTGGACAGATCGTTTACAAAAATGTTAAAAAGAAGAGGTAACAAAACAGAACCTTGGGAACCCACTCTTTTAAGCTAACTCGGGAGCTTCGACTACTACCTATAGAAATTAGCTGTGTTTTCTCAGTTAAAATGCTACGTAGAAAAGAAAAGAATGGGACGCGGAATCCAATGTTTTGTAATTTCGTTAGTAAAATCTTGTGACTCACTGTATCGAACGCCTTCGCTACATCAATAAAAAGCGCACCAGCAACCTGATGCCTCTCGAAGGCTAGATGCAATTCATCTGCAAAATCTTCCAAAAGTGGATGTGTCCCACGTCCGTTGACAAACCCATATTGTCTGGGCGACAGAATATTAAAGCAACCAAGAAAGGCCGTCATAGTTTGAAAAATATGTTTTCTAAGATTTGGAAAATACAAGGCAAAATAGAAATTGGTTGATAATTGTCGAGTTTTTTATATTCTCCCCCTTTAAATACGGGCTTCACTAGCGCACTTTTCAAATCAAGCGGAATCATCCCGGAGGAAATGAAACCATTTAACATGTGAAGGAGCACAAGTTCTATAGAATCATAATTTCGGCGCCGATTGTTTGCACTGTTGCCATCAATACCAGTTGCCTTGTTAGTTTTGAAACTAAAAAGCGAAGTGCGTAGATCAAGTTCAGACATTTCGGGAAGGAATGCTGAGGAAGCATTCGAATCAAGAAAATCTGCAGTGAACATAGTATCATCACGAGCGACTCCAGAAAATCTAGCGAAGAACTTATTGAAATCCTCTTCTAGTTTTGTCGTATTGCTACCAAAGACTTTCTCTAGGAGACATCGACCGATCTCTTTACACCCGTGCCTCGTAATTGTATTATCAAACTCCAAGTCACTGAAATATTTGACCTTGCTTTAAAAAAGTTATCTCGAAAGTATTTTCTTTTTGCTGATCGAATAAGCGCGGTTATACGATTTCGCATACTACGAAATTTTTTTCAAGTTGGTATATGGTTGGAGATCGCCGACATCTAGCCCAAGAACATCTTTTGAACATTGAACATTGAACATTGTTTTTATTTGTCACGTAAGTTTACAAAAACACATTAACGAGCCGGGTGAAGCCTCAGGGGCTTGTGTACCTGGCTCGGCAGTCGAAGTGAACAAAAGAAACAAAAAAAACAATTTGCACTCTAGCAAAACAATATAATCCATAAAGTACCAATATAACTGGACCATAGGTAGATTAACAATAATAACGCCGAGATCTCAGAAATGCAGACATGTCGCGTAAAACAAAACAACAACAAAACAAAAACAATTAGAGGCAAAAAAGACAACAGGAACGTTCATTTCATTGTTCGAGGTTTCTAAGCGATTTTTTTAGCTTTTGTTTTGACGTTAAATTCATTATATTATCAGGCAGGTTGTTAAAAACGTGTGGCACATAATACATTCGTGTTCGTTCACCATATTTGGTCCTGATACGGGGTATATCAAATCTAAGTGATGGTCTCATTGGACGCTGCTGAACGTAGGGCGTTTTGAAATCAGAGGTCCAGAAATGTCGGAGGACCACCGTTTCTCTAAAAAGCCCCATAAAGGACGGTAAATTAAGTTTATTAAATATACTGTCACTCGTGGGATCTTGCCTATCAAAAGAAACACTTTTCAGAACACTTTTTAGTAAGGAATTAATTCTATTGCGCCAAGAAAGCGAACATCCTGAAAAAAGGGTTATACCATATCGTAAATAACTATACGCGAGAGCATGTGCTAAAGTTTTCCGAACGGAGAAAGGAAGAAACATTTTAATATTATAGAGAGAGCATGACACGCTTCTTAATCTTTTGCATAAGTGTACCATGTGTGTGTTCCAGGTCAAATCACTGTCAAAATATATTCCGAGATATTTGACCGTTTGTACATATTCAAGACTTTCACAACTGCACAATCTGCATTTAGAATTGTGTAGAGCTATCGGAACTGAAAGTTCGACTTGCTTAAGCGGGTTTCTAAAACAGACCAGTTTGGTCTTTACAGCATTCACTTTGATACGATTAGATTGAAACCAGTCCATAGTGTAAACAATATCATTTTGGAGTTTTTGAATCGCGACATGATAATCCGCATCACATGAGACTAAAACCGTATCATCTGCATATTGGAATACTCTGCAAACTGAGACAACACTTGGAAGATCGTTTACATATCAATTAAAAAGCAAAGGCGATAACACAGAGCCTTGCGGTACCACCGGCCGTTAAGAGTGTTCTAGAACTCTTTTGAGATTTAAATGCTACTACATGGGATTGTCCTGAAAGATAATTTTTTAAAAGTGAAAAAAAATGGACCCTAAATCCCAATTCGTATAGTTTGGTGCATCTTGATAGCGGATAGCTGACAAAATATCACTCGTTAACCATTCTTGTTCGCTTCGACGCCGCCTCAGAGTGATAACCTTTTTAGATTTGTCCTTGAAGTAGTCAAATATATATCTAAACCTACAGTACACTTCATCAAAGTCTTGAATAGAGAGTAAGCCATTCCAATCATAGGTTTTAACCAAATTATCAAATCTAATTCTATCAGTTATCTCGAGTGTTTTTGTTGTCACCATTGTTGATTTCATTGTGAGCTGGGATGCAAGTGGACACGCCACAGAGTAATGGTCGGCTAAGTTTTGCTTTATTACAGCCGATTTTGCAACAACATTCGGAGCGCGTATGCATATATCATCCAGACACGAGGCCACAAGAGGGTTATCCAAAAGTTCTTCTCGAGTTGGGGCTAAAATCAGTTGCTCCAGACCAAATTGCGCTAAAAGATTGAGATAGTCACATAGACTTCGCAGGGTGAAGCGTATCAATGTTAAAATAACCTACTAAACAGATGTCGACAGACTGAAAATTGCCAAGTGTATTCTTTAGTTCTTCTAAAATTCTTAAAGGACTAACTGAAGGAGGTCTGTAAAAGCTAATAAAATCAAGGACCACTTATCATTCCATAGCCTCATAGGCAAAGACTCGCAATGGCAAAACTCTACATCAAGTGTTTCAGTACACCACAATTCTTTAACAAATATCGCAATTCCTCCTCCTCGTCCAATCGGCCGTGTAAGAAAAAATGATTTACATCCCGGTATTCGGAACTCACCACAAAAATCGTCTTTAACATTGATCTCTGTTAGCACAAAAACGTCAAACAGTGATGAAATATTGTTTACAGTTATTCAAAATTGGTCCCAATATTTACGAATACTCCTAATATTTACATGTAAGAGTGCTATCCCTAGCTGGTTCCGAGAAACGTTGAAACGAAGAAAAATCTGAAGATTGACGAAACTGTACTTCCATTATTCGACGCGGTTGTTATCCACTGTTATTTTTAAGCCGTCTAGCAACAAACAGAGTTAGACAGTCAATTCCAGATCGGCGAACCGGTGGATGCGAGCCAGTGACGGGGTTCCTGTCTTTTTTGCAAATAGCTTCCCATCTTTCACCCAAGTGAATTGATACTGCTTGCTTCTTGCTTTCTCGTACCATCCAAAAGAGTTCCCTGTTCTTTCGCGTTAGGTTCTCGTTGAGGAAGAGTTTGGTCAACGAACCCTCTGCCGCCAGAATCTCAGCTTACCTCGTGTGGCGAGCTATTGTTCTCTTAGCGACATTGAAGCCAATCTAACCAAGATAACTCGAGGGCCGTCGCACCGAGATGGCAGACGATTCACCGCCAATATGTCCCTTGGCTGAAAGTTTTCGAGGCCTAGCTTGCCAGCCAACTTGCCCACAACGGAGACTAAGTTTTCACTTGGGTCATGAGGGAGTCCATGTATCTCAAGGTTTGAGAGACGACTGTACTGGTCACTATCGTTCAGCCCTTCTTTCAGGTTCTCGATGGTCTGAGACTGCTCTGTTACCACGGTTCTTAGCAAAGTGGTTTCCTTGCGGTGCTCTGTTATCGCGGTTGAGTTGTAAGTGTCTGTAGACAGCAGAGATTAGTACCGAGCGGACAGGAAGTCAACGGCCTTCTGAACCTCCGTTACTGCGGATTTCAGGCTCTCGACCACCGGCTTTAATGTAAGGAGTTGATTCATCTGAGTTGGTAAGTGGAGGAGGGCGTCAACATTGGCCTTCAGCAAGGTGAGACACTCCAGTTTAGCTTCAAGCGACCGGAGATGTTTCGTACCAGCAGGAGACGCGCATTGTGACGAGCTGGCTCCACTTCGAGACTCATTCCCGCTATGTTGTTGTCGGCACACACGGCAGCGCCAGACCTCTATTTTTCCAACACCCATAGTCTTGAATGTATTTTCCGCAACGCCGGAGCAAAGCTTCCCAAGATGATATGATGTTCTGCACTCGGCGCAGGACATGTGCCAACTACCGTTCACAACCTTCTCGTGGCATTGAGCGCACTTGAGTGGAGAAGACATAGCTCACGCGCAGAAGGAAAAAATGTAAAGCGCTGTACTCCCGTTTCACGTGCGTCGCCCTGATGTGTTGGGCTGGCGGGTGCGAGATGCTTTGCTCACCGTGGAAGATCGTCGTGCCAGGCAAGCTCGCGCACAACGGCCGTTCTAGGTGCCGAGACAGGCGAAGACGCAAAGTCACTTAGGCCTACCCGGTGGAATGCTGTCTGTGAAGAGGTTGGGGACCCGATCTTGAGCAAAGTCGGTGCCCGCAACGACGCAGAGGAATCGTCCGAGTCACAAAAAGCTCGTTGGCGCCGGATGTTGCGATTGAAAGCTATTAGGAGTGAAAACTCGCAGAGCAGTAAAAAGGAGCGACGGTTCCTGGGGACTTCTTGATGATAATAATGTAATAATAATAATGATCATTAAGAATCAAGAATCGGATTTATTTGGTGCCTAGGAACGACATTTCGGTCTTAGTACTAGCACAATCAAATAATATAATAATATTTTTATTCAGGAATGCATATCTGGCAAAGTACAGGGTGTCACAAAAGAAAATTTACACGGTCTTTTTTACAGCAAAAATAAACTAGGCATCGCCGAACGCTCATTCTCCGCCCAAAGGTAGCGCTAGAGGTCACAACCAGGTGCCAAAGTTTCAGCCCGATCCGATAACTTAATCAAAAGTTAGAAGTGATTTTCTGAAACTTTCAATGGGAAAATGGAGCCCATTTTTGCCCGTTTTCGGTTTCTGGTGCCATAGAGCCCCATGTGTTTGAAAACTCCGTCGGCCGCCATTTTCCCAGTGAAATTTTCAGAAAATCACTTATAACTTTGATTAAGTTATCGGATCTGGCTGAAGCTTTGGCATCTGGTTGTGACCTCTAGCGCCAACTTTGGGCGGAGAATGAGCGTTCAGCGATGCCTAGTTTATTTTTGCGTAAAAAAGACCGTGTAAATACTTTTTGTAACACCCTGTATATATTAATAATAATAATAATAATAATAATAATAATAATAATTTTATTAAAAATGAACAAAGCGAGTGCGAAGTCAGACTTGTCTAAGCCACATTGGGCTTGACTGGCAGCGTCTTACAATCAGTGAAAGCAGCCGTATGCAAAAGGAAGCATGTAAAATAAAATCCACACAAAAGAACTATAATAAAAAGCAAACTAGTGGGCGCTTTGCAAACTAAAATTTCTCAGCGCTTTCTTGAGCTTGTGTTATGTTCTTAAATTAAGAACTCTACAGGTTTTCTCAATTCTTAATAAACTAAGAATACTAGAGCTTGTATTTAGTCCTCAAACGAGTAATACAAAATTACATCATTTAATATTCTTAAGTTAAGAATACTACATTAGGTAAAACGTCTTAAGCAATGTGGCCGTAACCTGGCCACATTGCTTCACACTGCCTTCGACCACATTAATATTCATTGCTTAACTAAAAAGCAAAAAGAAGAGTGTGCGCTCCTGTTGTTTATGTGAATATTTTTATTGCTTTAATTTAATATTTTATCGTGCTCTGTACGTGTAGGGACCTGACACAGTGAAGCTGCTATTGGAAGCGTTTATTATGGCGTCATTAGCCCGAATTTATCGTAATAAAGTTGAAGATAAGCATGTTTTATTAATTGCCATCACATCCTATTTAACATCATCATACGATGGGACCCCAAAATAACCAGAATTTCGTAATAAAAAGAATTTCTTAATTTTCACAATTTCCCACACTAATCACATTCAAAGTTGTCTTGATTTGAGTGAATACAACAAACAAAACGTGTTTTTCACCTAAAAAAAGAAAGAAATCTGGAACTCACTGAAAGTAATGCCTTTATATTCCGCCCTCGTTTTTTGTTCGACTTTTTTCACATACAGCTAGAAAACATTTTCCCTTCGTGACTTTTCATGCTGGCGAATCCGTATCCATAGGACTGAATTTTGTCAACTGTAATGACTTCTGGAATAAAGTTTGGGTCATTTTCCGGAGGTTCTTTTAGCTGTGACAAGCGTTCACTCGGGAATTCCTGTGATTATCAGTGAGCGAACGAGGCACACATTTTGCTAAAACTCTTTTTAAGTTCAAACTTTTGGTCAAAAGGTGTTGACACGAGCTTTGTGCACTCCACTCAGTTCAGCTACTCCTTCAATTGTCCTTCGACGGTCTGCCAAGACCAAATCCAGAATTTTCTCGATGTATTCATCAGTTGTAGAGATTGAGGGTTACCCTTAACGAGGTTGGTCGCGGAACTAAAATTCACAAGCTTTGAAAAAAAAAAAAAAGACACTCGTAGGTTTGCGATTCTTTTATAGCATGTTCACTGTAAGTTGCCTGAAGCATTAGAAGAACTTCCACCACCAGTTTACCTACAAATAAAACAATTTCACAGCTTAATTCTGCTCCTTCAGGTGAGGCGTCAGAAAACGAGGATTGATTTTAAAGTTCTCGAGGAAAAACGATCACACCATGCTGCTAGAGCTTTAGCAGACGGCGCCGGTCGGCGAACTGACTCGGAAGGAGTGCAATTAAACGCTGCTAGCGGCGGAAGCTGGTACTACGAACGGCCCGCCCTCCAGAAATTCATTCCGCCTACTTTTAGGTTGTCCGTCGTCCAACACGGAGAGTTGGACGACGGACGCAGAGCACCTGCTGCGGGCAGGAGGGTTTGGGGTATAAATTATATTTATTTTAAGCAAGCGCTTGCGTACTTTTGCTTAGCTTATGTTGCCTAGGCAACCAAACCGGTTGTACTGTCATGCCCTGTCATGAAATGCACGGGGACACACGGACAGATTTGGGAGTATAGGAGTGTCGTGATAAGAAGGTTGCTGGTTTTCGGTAAATACGGATAAATTCTAAAAATATACACCATGAAGCATCATATCTACTCCGGGAAAAAATTAAAAAAAATTACCCAGATTTATTGAAACAAGTAGTTATCTGCAGCTTTATTTTTGTGTTGACCAGGAACAAAGTCCTCGCTGAACCGTCTGCACGCCTGCTTCTTTTTCGGGAACCACAACCCATCTCTTGATTTCTCCTGCCATCGATACCCAGATATTTTTTCCATTATTGGGGTCACGCAGATATGGTTCGGAAGTTGGGGAATTTAAGGTCCGTGTGTTTGTTTCTTCAACATAAGCTCCAATAAACGCCAATATTTTCTTTTTTGGGACGCCAAATACTAACACAGAAATACACCAAGTGTGTGAAACAATACAACCAACCCCCGGAAAAAACACAACGACACCCGAGTTTGAACAGCTATAAACCCATAAAATACTAAACACTAGTTATAAAGAATTGCATGCTTCATAAAGTACGCAAGAAATTGAAGTTTTTACAGCAATCGGAATTTGTACTTTCCTGGAGATATTGGAGTGGGTGGAGGCCTTACTGAACCAGTGAAACGCAACTGCGCAAAGCACGGCAGACCTCTGGACATTATTCAAAGCAGGTTTCATGTAAAACTGAAACGATACTGAATAAAAAATTGTTGCGTCTAAAGAGAGGTTCGTCTAAAGGTAGTAAATTTGTAGAATGATGTCAGTCACACGGCTGGACTATTCGGGTTTCAATGGTAATGCATTCAGATGTTCACGCTCACATCAAGGCGAGTACAGCAACAATAATAATTATTTCGTTCATTCATTTTAATAATGAATTTGTTCATTATCTATTAGTGGTTCATTTTCTTTACTCCCGAATAGCTTATGCCTTGGGAATGATAGCAAATAGGGAGATTACAAATTAGTCAAAAACAAATTAAATGCTAAAATATCATGGTCATGATTGCGAATGTTTGTGATTTTAAATTTTTTTGTTGAACCACATAGCTCCGGTTCATTCTGTACGAAGAAATCAAGGCAATTCATAAAGACGAAAAAGTTAATTGATTGAAAAAAAAATGTTTCTCCAATAATATTTAAAATTAAATTGCGTTTAATTTAAACAAATTATGCAATCAAGACATAGCATAATATCTCAAGTAAACATATCTTGGATGTATCTCCTAAAAATAAGGAATTACAGGGTGCTGAACGAAATTGAAAGAAACCACTAATAAGTGTTTGGATAACTTTTGGCTTTTATGAATTCAAATACACGTTTACCAACAGTTTTTTTTTCAATCAAGTCGAAAATGACAAACATATTGAATAACATAATTTATGATGTTAATGCGGAACTCGTCTTTTCCTCCTTCAATGTAACTTTGTTTTGATATTTGATCAATCTCGAAGCTTCTAAATGTATTTTTTTTCATGAACAGTAAAACTTTTGAACCAAATTTCGATTTTATTGACATACTTGACAGAAAAGGATTATCGTAATTGACGGAGTCGATTTCAAGCCAGTGAAAGCGACTCTGCTGAAGTTACATATATCATATATTGATTCTTCTAAAGTGGTCAAACGACGGCGTTATTTTCGGTACCACCAATGAAATTATTATTTTACCCCTGCCGTGTGTGTCAGCTTTTTAACGGTAATTATTTTATAAAGTAGACGCATTTACAAAAATACACTTACCACAAATTTTCATATAAAGTTTAAACAGTTCAATAACCTGCAAACAAAATATGCAAAAAGACATTCCTGGGTTTACTGAAAAATCTAGGGACAGGTATTTCTGACTAAACTGTGTAGCTCAAGTTAAAAAGGAAAGATATCTCTGACGCATCTGGGAAGGCTTGAGGGGTTCCGCCAAAGTGCCCCAAGAGGTTTCTGTGCACCCTTAAATATATCAAAACACCTTTTTTTATACGGCGCAAACATTTTTTGTTGCGGCATTGTTAAGGCAAGCCTTCAACGTTACTCTCTCGAGCGTAAGCGAATAGGCCGCAAGGTGAAACCACGTGTTCACGTAACACGCTGTGCGAGGCTGCTGCGCTATGGACTCTAGGCTAGCTTTGGCAAAGTAGCCGAAAAAGCTCACGCTAAATATATGACATCTCACACATCCCTCAGGCAATATCTTGACAGGCCTTAGATACACCCTCGGAAAGCCTCATTTATCTCTCAGGCCTTTGGGAAAGCCTCTTGGGACTCTTATTTAAAATATGCGAAGAAACTAAAAAAAGAGATGTAGATATTGAGCGTTCTAATAAGTAGCCACCTAATTATTTATTGTTCTCTTGTCGTCGTGTCATTTCTTAGCATGTCCCATTTTTTTATTTATTTCTTTGGCGGGTTTTTTGCCCAGGGGGCAGAGATAAAGGCGTGAAGCTCTGACAGAGTCTCTGCCCCCAACAGTTCAACAGTAAACAGTGCAATGAATATATTCAGCAATTGGTTTACATAGTAAAAATTAAAAAAGAAGGCACAATGAAACAGCTACTTTAACATTCAACATTGTGAACTGTAAGATAAAATAAAACGACACAAAAAAACTAGCAAAATCACATATTACATAACAGGCGTGATTCAAAGCTTAGAACAAATGTAACGACGGATGACACAGAAGCATCATATCACTAATAGAAACACACACAAAACATTTTACACGAAAAGTTATTCGCGTTTTTTGAGGGACTGCAGTTTATGACTTCCTTTCTGTTTGCACGCATGAGTACGGGTCCTTCTTACGCTTTTGCTGTTGTTGGATGCCATGTAGCATTGTTAGATTTGCCAGCTTTGTCCTAATGTAATGACTTGAAAAGAGCTTTCAAAGAATCTATAAATCAAATTAATACATGATTTTTAAGAAAAGAGTTTTAAAATGTTGAGTAACAGATAATTAGACAGTGCACACACAAGCGATACAATATACTTTTGCAGCTCCTCCACAGCAAATGCATTGGTTTACAATAGTTTTCAGTGCTACACAATATCATATTCAGCATGCATCTCTACGCATGCGCACACACATATATATGAACAGGAAAAAAGTGATTCAACGTCCTATTATCTTGAGACAAAATATTTATCCTTTAGCAAGTTCGCAGTGCTTAGTTCACACAAACGCCCCTGTACACTGATCAGGCAAACCATCCTGGCCACATAACTAATACCGTATTGATTCACCTCTGGCACGCAAAACAGTTGCAAGGGTCGTCTTCTGCGGAGTTCCATATCAAAAACAGAGTTCAATGAACTAAGTACTCAGAAACACTTGTACCTTGACCTTCATTATGTACCTAGCTGTTGATTGAGCCATAGGTAGCCACCTATTTTACCTCGCCAAGCGGAAAGCTTCCGACTTCCACATTTTGTGTGAAACGTGTTCGTGCGACGTATCGGCGTCTACGATCAGTTTCACTGTCGTTCTTCCATTTTTGATAAGGACCAACGAAAGAAGCTCGCGAACACAAGGCGATCTTTGCAGTTTCCGAGATACTTGCTCCGAGCCGTTGGGACATCATGATCGGCCCTTTGTTAAAGTTGCATAAATATGGAGCCTTCCCTAATTAATACATGCGCTCGCTGTCGACAAAATAATCCCTCTGTACCTCCGGCAGAAGTTAACTACCATCCGGATCATCAGGTGGTAGATGACGCTGATGGCTTGTCAGCTTGGAGCGGTCATTCACGCAGTGTAAGGCTGGTGGCAATATATTGGCTGATCAGTGCATGTTTCCTCTAGGCTCACAAATGACAAAAATGTTCAGTTAAACATCAAAATTTAACCGAGTACCTATTTAAAATATTACCGTAATCTATCAAACGAATGAATCTTGGGTCATTTATTTTCAATAGGCCTTTGAGTTGAGTTGATCGCGTCCTGCAGGATAACATGTTCTGGTTGATGTGACAGTCCGGTTGAGAGCCTTACGGCTGACCATAATGGATGAAGGAATTTACCTGGAAGTGAAAATGTGGTGTGTAGAAAGAGAGAGAGAGAGAGAGAGAGAAAGGATGAAAGAGACAGAAAAATGAATTAAGTTTGTGGAAAGTTTGACATCCTTATAAACTGCGCCGGCAGTGTTTAAGGCTGTAATTATATATAGAGTAATTTAATTCAATTAAAGTAATGTTTCCTCACACAGCCTGCACGGAGATTTATCATTTACGTAAGGAGGAGGAAAACATTTTAACTAACACCGAGGAAAACACTGTAAAAACAGAGTAAGATTGTTACATATCAAACGAGGCAGCGAAAGCATTTCTATAATTGGGAGGACGACAGTGTTTTTCGAGATCAAATTCCATTCAGAAACTGACATAGGCAGTCGAGAGAATTCGAAGATGTTAGTTCTAGAAATATTTTGAGGGAGTTTCTATGATTTGTTTGCGCGCGAATAAATATATGACTAACCTGCGCCTCCTATGTAGTAATACACTGCTGTCGGCCCCAAGCAGTTGCAAGGGGAACAGAGGGCAAAGTGTACGTGTGGCTTCCTGCGGCAAAGCCATCTTGGTGTTCAGCACAAACCTGTTGTGTAGTGAAGCTAAGCATCTTATACGCAAGAGACTCCATCATGTAGCACCAACAGCACCGACAGCAAGGTATTTAAACGTCCTTGACTAACAGTCTTAAAAAGCTCGAGACCAGCTCATGGTTTTTAGTGGAGTATTATTTCATATTTTTTGTTGTATCATTAACCCGCAAACGAGGAGGCGCCAACTATTTCTGTGCCCGCTATTCACGGTGACCTCCACAGCCCCTAAATTGCCGCAGAAGCAGACGACCAAGCATTCACTGCGATCTCCGCGTTTGTGGTGCACAAGCGCTATCTGTGGGTGCTTTGGTTTCGGTTGTTTCGGTATCTTCTCCTCCGGAAACCCTTTTCAATGAAGGTTGTCGCTTCCAGAAAAGTGTTTCGCATGTTGTTGAAACGATTATGTATCATATATAGTCAATAATGATGCAAATATTTCATGCTAGGAAAACGAAATAAAAATAAACGGCCCCTTGACGGCGCTACCTTGCCACTCGTGCATGTTGCGTGGAGCATCGGACCTGGACATCTCGTGGAGAGAGACGCCGACGGTCATAGTGTAACTTACATAAGAGCCGCTAGCCCAACGGCTTGACATTAGCTGCGTTCGATTTGCATGAACCTTCTGCACCGGTGCAGAAAAGTGTAGGGTGCATTGTACTTCCGGTATGTGTATTGAGTTACGACCGGAAGTACAATGCCTAAACTTTCTGCACCGGCGCATGATGTGCAAGTAGATCGAACGCATCTAATATATACTAGTCTTTGATGGTGAATGGTAGATGTGGAAATGTAGAGCGGGCTAGCGAGACACTTCGGGACCATCTGCAAGGAAAGAAATGTTAATTTGTTATTTTTGTGGCGGTTATGCTTTTACGAGTACAGGGAGGTTCCATCAAACGGTTTCTTACTTCCTGTAAGCCGAGTTCCACTGTGTAAACGAACGGCATCACCCACTCATTATTTGCATGGAGACGCTTAGTTATTGGCGTGTTGTTTTGGTATTGGTGAAACCCACAAGCAGGGGAAGTGGCGCCGTCGATTACAGAACTTCAGTAAGTACGACCGAGGACGTATTTCGGGCCGCATGAATCCATGCTTAGTCCACTTTTCCTATTTTCAAAGTCGCCCAGGCGCCATCTGCCGGGAGCTACCTTGACCGCCGACGGTCGACATTTTGACGGCCAACTCGCTTTGAAGACAGAATAAAAAAATCTATGAACACCGAGTATTAGCCGATAATCTTTTGAGTTCGCGACCACTCGGGCTGGCAGAGTCGATCACGATGCAAAAGAACTCGAAGAATCTGAACAAAAAGAAGAAAAACTTCCTGGGCCGCAAAAAGACAATGGAATCAACATGGCTTCTGGCGAGGATTGAAGCCGGGAGTACCTCCAGGGAGTGCCCTATATACTAGTTTTTGAGGATGAAACGAGTGTCTCTGTTCTGGACGGTTTCTTACTCGTTTGTGAAGTATGACGCTCGTGGATTCTTGATGAGCGACGCGTATTTAAGCTTAGGTCGAATGAAAGCGGAATGTACAATAACTCTGGTTTTCCAAGTTGTCAGATATAAATTACATCTTAGAAACATTAGAGGTTTGTAAGTTTCCGCAGTGATGCAGCTAATGTGTGGTTCTCATGAAAAGTTTAGTTAAAGTAAATCTCGAGATACTTATATGTAGAGACGTTTGCTAAAGTTGAAGCGAAACGTGCATTGCTGAGTTATGTAGAGTACGCTTGCTAGGGAAGTCGATTGTTTTAATTGTCGAAATGTTAATCTTCATTTGCCACTCCTGACGTCATGTTTCGAGATGTTTTAAATCATTATTTACCCACTTAAGGTCCTTCAAATTACCCATCATACAATCATCGGCATTTAGTTAAATAGTGTACTGAATAGAAACGGACAGGTTATTTACGGAAATAAGAAAAAGCAAAGACCAATCGCGATTTCTTGGGTCACTACTGATTTTACTATTTAACGTGGGAATCATTAGTTTCCTAACTAACGCTTTGATTACGGTCAACAAAAAAGCCATCAATCCACTTCATTATGTCTAGCTCTAGTTTGATCAATCTTATTTTAGTGAAAAGCCAGATGGGGGTAGACTATAGCATACGTTTTCTATATCAATCAAAGTAGCACACATTTTCTAGACTTATAAGGTGTCATGGGTGCTATCAGTGAACTCCAAAAATCCGCTTGACTCGGGAGTGTGACCTTCAGAGGTCACACTTGTTCGCAAATATGTTAGTAATGCACGAGTAGCGCATTATCCTCTATAATTTATTGTACTCCTCATGTTTTCTTTGAATGGTATAAATAAACATATCGACCTATGTAGTTTGCAATTTAATCCCTGGAACCAACCTCAAAAATCGAAACAAATCAGGGATGTTTCTAATCGTCGGGTACTTCTCCAGTGCCTAGAAGGCTTTGCAAAATAAAAGCGAGGAGCTAAGAACATTGTTTTATAACGTTTCGAGGAGTTTTTAAAGAAAGTTTTGTCTAAAGTCGTAAATTAGTTTGCAAATGGCAGCTGCAGCAAGTGTTTCGTTATTCATTTATAATGCATTTAATATCTCAAGAAATATCTCAGAATTGGTAAGGCGTCCTCAGAAACAAAGAGTTCGCTGAAATATTCACTGAACAGTTCCCATTTTTCGATGGAACTCAGCTCATTACTGTTTCCATTTTCGTAAACAGCAACAACAACAACAGCAACTTTGTTTTGGCTTAAGACGAGCATAACCTTTACGGGTTAGTCCTCACAAATACCTAAGATGGATAAAAAAAAAAACGCTATTCAGGTTTTCGTTTCTTTTTTTAATGGCTTGTAAGTTGAAATTGATGGTATTTTGGATGCATTTGCGGACTGTGAAAATCTGGCAGCGCAGTAAAGACACTATATTTATCCAGAAGCCTCTTTTAGTTGTTTTGAAAACCACGATTCTTTTCAACAGAAAAGCGATATTCGCTTTCAATTAAATAAGTCAACTAGTACCAATAAGTTAAATCCAGGTAGACCCCAGTTCTTAACATATTTAAACTTAACAGTTATCCAATTACAACGTCAAAAAATGTTAAGGACTTGCGAATATGATATATACTCGCTTTGAAAGAATTTTAAATAGTTTGAACCAGCGGGCTATATGTTTTTGCGCCGTAGTAGTTATGGAAAACGTTTGGAAAAGTTCGATACTAAGCGGTTTCATGGAATAAAATCACAATACTCATTAAGATTTAAAAAGAAAAAAGTCTAAAACCGCGGAGCCCTGGCCGAATTGCCATAGTTAACCACTGAGCAAAAGGCAACGCACGACGTACTAACCTTCACACAATAGCGATTTCGTTTATTTAATGTCTATTAGCTTTGGAAATACATACACGAGGGTGGAATTGGTCAAACAATTTCATAGAAATTAGAGAAGAAAGAACAGTTGTTCATTTACATAGACGAAAACGTCAACCTACGTAGTCGCTGACTTGATATCTATCGAAGACAGAGAGGGAGAGTTGGGTTGGGGACATACCAATGTAAAAAAATAGAAAAGGCAAGAAAGGGGCAATTTATAACAAACGCAGGAACACATTATAGTTTAGTGTGTTTTGAATAAACAAATATTCGTGAGATTTGGATTAAGTGCTTCTGTTGCCTTATGTCTATCTTCAGAAGTGGGCCAAGGCCCGAGAAGGCAGTGCAGTTCGATGACTTCGATTGTCTTAGAGCGCAGCTCTTTGGCGCCCGTTTCCGGCTAGAGCGGCGTCGTCGTCGCCGTCGCCGTCGGCGTAACCGCGCGGTGCATGATGGGTAAATTTCCCACTAAACTTAGCGGAATATTTTTCCCGCTAAATCTAGCGGAAAAATTTTCCCGCTAAGTTCAGCGGAAAGTTTTCCCCGCTAAATTTAGCAGAGAATTTTCCCCGCTAAATCTAGCGGAAAATTTTTCCCGCTAAATCTAGCGGAAAATTTTCCCCGCTAAATCTAGCGGGGAAATTTTCCCACTAAATCTTTCCCCGCTAAATTTAGCGGAAAATTTTCCCCGCTAAATTTCGCGGAAAAAATCCCCCCTCCTCGAGGTCACGCTGACCCGAGGCCACGTGACCCCCGGACCACGTGACCCCCTACCTCCCCGAGGTCACGTGACCCCCCCGTGCCTTCCCCTTCCTCCTCAAGAGCTGCGCTCTAATTCGGCGTTACAGGGAGTTGTAAACGGCTTTCATTTTTAGTAGCAGTTCCATTTTTACAACGAAGCTGTTTATTGCTAGGGTCCCGTGGATTTTTTATGTTCGTCAACAACAACTATTTTCCCTGCTAAATTTGGCGGGAAACTTTTCCCGCTAAGCTTAGCGGGGAAATTGACGTCTCGTGATCTCAACACCAATTCAGTTTCCCCACTAAATTTTGCGGGAAAATGAAGTCATGACTTCGTGTAACGTCACCCACGAACAAATTCAGCGGCAGGAGACGAGGAGGAGGAAAAGGAGGAGGGAAGCGCACCGCTCTCTCTCTTTGTTGTCGTTTCAAGCCCCCTCTTGCGTGCCTAGTTTCCTTTCCTTCCGCCGGGTGGAGATCCCGTCGCACGCGACTGACCTTCGCGGACGACATTGTGCTGACGGCGGGCTGTGTAACGGAAATGCAACAACTTCTCGACATATGTGCTGATGAGGCTGCCGTGCTTGGTCTTAAGTACAACACATCCAAGTCCGCCGTGATAGAATTCGTGGGCACTCAAAAAGAAAAGCTCAATAGCCTCAGATTGGGCCTTTTGCGTATTACCAGTACTGAACAGGTATAAGTACCTGGGTGTTGAGTTGTACAACGAGGCGAGACTATCTGAAAGATCATTACGTCCACCTTCGTCAATCCGCCACACGGGGAGCTAACATCCATCGTAAGCGCAGCCTATGGAGCTGTAATATATTCAAGTGAGCCTCGAAATGTGGAAGGCGGTGGTGGTGCCAGGTTTGACATTCGACAACGCAGTGGTGTGTGTACCAGGTGACATAAGAACCACCTTAGAGCGCAGACAACGAGAAGTGGGACGCCAAGCGCTGGGCTGCCATGGCACGGTGGCGAATGAGGCAGTCCAGGGGGACCTGGGCTGGTCGTCTTTCGAAGCGAGGAGGCGACAAGCAATGTTTCCTACGACGGACGGCTTCGACTCGTAGACCAGCGCCGCTGGGCAAAGAGGCTGTTCGTATACACACATATGACTTCCTTGCAGAGCCGTTGACAAAAGCGCCTCTATCTTCAGATAAAAGTTTGGCTTCTTCACGGAACCAGGTGGAGGTGACCACAGAAAAAAATTACACCATCTTCCCGAGGGAACCACGGGGTGATGCGGAGCATCGTGTTGGTTCCGAGGAACGGAGTCAGCTGCGTGCTGACGTCGAGAGATAGCGCCACCGACTGCCCTAGCGTTAGCCCCCTACGCGGGCCTTCGTCGCGCCTAGCGGCAGAGAAACTTGGAACGCTCGCCGCTCGCGGTTTATTTTTTTTCACGCTTGAAGGAGAGGAGACTAGAGGAGGAGAGTTGCGCGTGCGCGAGCGGTGTGAGGAGAAGCGAACGGACGCGCAGTGCACGCAGCTGGTAGAAAGAGAGAGAGGAGAGAGTAACGCGCAGCTGTTGGAGAGAGGGAAGGAGGAGAGTTGCGCGTGCGTAGTGCGACTGCGGACTACGACGCCGACGCCGCGGGACATAGACCCGAGCAAGAGATGCTCCGCATCTAAAAAATGGGAGTCTGTGGTGTGCAAGAGGGTTCGTGAACAGGAGGATGTGCAATGGCTGGAGGCTGCCTGGACAAAGTCAGCCCTGACAATGTATGCGGAAGTAAAACAGCAAATCACGGCAGAGTCGTGGCTCTACGACAACAGCTTCGGGTAGCCGCCTATTGTTTGAGGCTCGTGCGGGTGCCCTGCGCACACTGGTGCCTACAGACAGCGCTTCGATAATAATGTGCAGTCGACCGTATGCCGAGTATGCGAGGCTGAAGCGAAACCGCGGGCACATCATATTCCATTGTAGCGGTATCTGACCATTTGCCACTTCTCCCACCGAAGATGCGAACCGACCACATGGAGGTACTCCGCCTCTAGCTACCGCGCTGAGCTTCTTGACAAAAAGCGAGAGAGCCAATAATACTGAAGGCCTTTTGGAAGACCATCGAGCAGACGAAAAGATGACGGGAGGATTGCTGACATCAAACACTACACAGCGGGCGCTGAATTCACCCCCAGGCTTGGGCACAATTAATCGAGCTCGACCGTTATAAAGGGAGTGGCCGCAGTATCATTATCATCATCATTATCATCATTATCATCAATATGATCATCATCATCATCATCATCATCATCATCATCATCATCATCATCATCTTAGTTTCCTCCGGCTCCTCAGGGCGGCAATAGCCCTCGACATGCGTGTGCGTACCTTTCGTCCCGATGACCACCGATCAAGGCAATAAACGTCTCGGTACCCGTTGTTCGAAATTCTGTGTCACGTCTGTGTCGTGTGCTAAGCAGCTTCGCTGCTCATCCACCTTCACGGAGTGGAATGGCTCATCATTTTTGATTGATTCAAAGTTAAAGAAACACTGACACTCCCCCAAAAGTTATTTTCATTTTTTTGCCATGCGATTTATTATGGTGCCGGAAGACTGGTCAATCAATATTTTGTTAAAGCGTCATGTATGTTCTTAATAAAGTCGGAAAGCGCAACTGCTCGAAACCGGAACCGAAACTGGACTGGTGAAGAAGAAGAACATAGAGAGAAGAAAGTTAGCGGAAGTCATGTGGCTATGCAACTTTCTTTTTCTTCAATCAACGTATTTGCAGCTTTTTACAAGCTACGAAGAATGGGTATCATATTTCTTGTCTATATTTTGTTTTCACTGTGTGCTTTCAATGACCCACGACTTTGGTTATCTTTGGTGGTTGTGTCTAATCCATAGAAAACGGTACGTGACCAAGAAGAAGAGGGGAGCGCGACTCAGACCGGCCAGTTCTTGATTGGCGTTTTTGAGCAGACAGAAGACAAATTTCGAGCCACAAATTGTGTTTTGGGTAGTTGGGCTCTCATGTGTCATGAACAGATATAAACCTTGGCGGCGATAAATAGTGTGCCAGTGTCCCTTTAAATCTTTAAGTAACCACGCACATATCATTAAGCAGACTTGCAACGAAAGACTCCAAGATGACTTGCCGTAAAAAAGTAAACGTCCAGATGGCTTGAAGCAAGCATTAGCTATAATGAAAGGTATTTTTATCCGTACTCATGCATCTTTATAAGTTTTAAGAATATTGCATGCAAGGATATTGCATCTATGCAATCAATTATTAAAGGCGGTAAAAACTCGTCGTTCCTATAGAGGTCCAGTACATCTTCAGAAACTATAAAAAAGGCATCATTAAAATGGTTTTAGTATTACAAATACCCGCTGGGAGACAAGTTTTATTGATTGGAGTCACGTGAGCAGTTCATGATTGCACGACTAAAAATTGATTTTTCTTGTCTATAGTAAAACTCGCCTTTGTCATAAAACAATCAAAGTTGTAAAAAGCAGTGTCTGTTATTTTTCTCAACTGATGCAATTTGTTTTTGTTTTACAGAAATGTATTACAGAAAGCCAGCCTGAGGATTGAAAAAAAAACATTACGCGAGCTTCCTTGGAAACCTTCTTGCAAAAAAGTTTAAAGGCTTCATCTTTCATTTTTGCGAAGATAGGTAGTTTAAAGGGGCGGTGCAACGATATTGAATTGAAATGTTTTTCACTTTACACGAGCTTACTGGCACTAGTGGGACTCAAGGATACTCGCACGCAACGCCACTGACCAAAAACTCCTTTGTTGCGCTGTAATTTCGAGTGCAAAAACGACTGTTTGCATTCAATTTCTCCTTCGCAAAACCTGATGACGTAGCTGGGCGGTAGCAGTAACGCCCAGTGACGATACTTGAATGCGGCTCATAGATTGGACCCGAGCATGGCGCGGACACTCGATTTGGGCTCGTGATAATCGATAGCTCGAGAAGCATTCGGGTAGTGTCCTGTGTCCAATTGCTGCAATGACGACAACAGCCGAACCATAACAATGTCTGGCAGGGACTCAAACCGCAAACCGTAACCAAAACCGAAAACTGTTTAGGAACGAAATTGTTTCAGTAACCGGAACCGAAACGAAACCATTATTTGAAATTTATAAAAACCGCAACCGCGACCGTAAATTATTTACCGGTAACCGGTTTTAACCGATATTAAGCGAAAATAGAAATATTAGTTTTCCTCAATTATGACCTGGAGGAGGGATCTTGAAATAACGTGGCCATTTGACAGAGTTACTGTCACCGAGTGGTGCATGTGGTAATACATGTCAATTCAGTCCAACTTTAGGATTAAGAATACTTATTTGGAATCAGTGGTCGAGCTTATAATAAAAAAGTCTGTATGTTTAAATTTGCCACACTCCTACATCGCTACATGTATTCAGTACGCGTCGCCTTCAGGGTATTAACTAATAAGTTAGAATTCTCAGATGTCCATCCAACTCGGTCAGGCCGGCGCAGCCGTAGCCTTGAGCTATTGTAACGCGCTCCGGGCCTCCGAGCGAGCGAAGAAGCTAGAAAAGAGCGACCGATGGGCGAAAAAAAAAAGAGAAAAGTAGAATTACGTCACGACGACGTCAAATATGTTAATAACCCACTCCGGCCACTAGGACGGTATAGCCGTTAACATCCCTGTTTCCTCGGGAGTAGGGTTCTCGTTTCCGCAGTCTCAAAACATGGCGTTACAGTTGCCGCCTCTACTGCTGCCGGGCGGTTCTTATTTGGCCCTAGATGGCGCAAGTTGTGATGTCATGTCCTATTACGTCCAAGACGGCCGGTTCCGCAGTCGCTCACTCGCCCCCTCGTCCAACAGACAGGGGATGCCATTTCTGCCTCCTTAGCCTCAACCTTGGGAGCTGCCCTGCTTCCCATCGTCGATACCAAGGCCGGTCTCGCCCGAAACGGCCAGCAGTCTCAGCCGTCTCTGCCGCAGAACTCTCGAACGCGAGCGCGCCAAGAGTTCGCGTCCAGCATCGCCAAAGCCCCCCCCCCCCTCGCTTCCACCGGAAGTATGGCTTTTACGGGAGCCACCAACGCGATTCGACTACCTCCGGTGAAGCCCCCACCGCCCATTCGCGGAGCGAGGGTCTGTCAGGTCTACGACATTCTGCGCGACCTCGCCCAGAACACCAGAAGTTTGTCCACGAGATATGCCCACGAGATCCGGCATCTCCACCCGTATCAGTTCTACTGGGGTATGCCATGCTCCCCGGACACCAGCACCTCATTTCCGATAGACTGGAACTCGTCCACGTCGTCGCGAGAGGTAACTGGAGGGCGGCTATCCTATCCTAAACGTCCAGGCCCGAGTCGAAGGTTTCCAGAGAGCTACCCGACCAGCTGCTTAACCAGCCTCGACGCGGACGCCGCACGTCTCATGCGCCCGCGAAAACCAGCTACTGCCGAGGCACCAAGTCCAAGAGGCCCTCTAATCCTAAGATATTCCGCCCGCTAGCTTGGGTCTTCGAGACCGACCAGTGCCGTCATTGACGACACGGTCGTCTCCTCGACGTTCCTGGACATTTTCCCAGTTAAGGACATTCTCGCCTATGCGCATTCTGCGAAGCTGGCGTCTCGGCCGACGTTGCCCGTGCTCGATCTTGGACCGAAAAAACAACCCATCGGATTCGGACTCGACGGCCACCGCCGCCGTGCGAATCCTAGAGTGGCTCAGTAGGACCGACAGTGTCGTCGAGCCTCACGCCGATAGCAACTTCTTCGACAACTACGATGGCGAGAAGGAAAACCACACCAGCGCAAAGGAACAGACTACAGACAAACAAAGCGACGTCGAAGACTTCGAGTCGGACCTGGGTAGCACTGCCTACAAGTCGAAAGTGACGGGCGCGGTCCAGCAGGCACCTCAAGCCGACTGGGCAGTGTTCAGTGAGGCATGTAGTTCTCACAGGCCGCCTGTGAAGCACGAAGGCTTCATGCTTCATGACCCGCCCCTCTCCCTGACCAGGTCCCCATGATCGATGTCGCCGTAACCGACATGTTGGCGGCATCATCGAATGCTACTCACGTGGTCCGTACCTCAGCCCCGTCTTCCTCGTATCCAAGTCAGCCACTGAGTCCCGCTTTGTTTTAGACCGCGCCGCACCTTACTCCTTACCACCAGGCACCTCAGTTCCGCCTTACTCCGCTACCCCAGGCCATCAAAGTAAACCCACTCCCGCCCCAAGCGTATATGGTGAAGCTCGACGGTGCCAAGGCCTTCTATCATATCACGCTTCATCCCTCCTCCCGTAACCTGACCACATTTAGAGTAGGCCGCCGTTACGCCGTTCTTGCCGTATGCCCTTCGTAATACGCCCGGCGCCGTTTTACATGCAGCTCAAGGCAACAGCCATCGCCAGGGAAAGTCGCGCGCATGAACTCTGGGTTTGGTCTCACATAGACAACATATTTTGCGCCCATCCCGACCCAGACAAGTTGGCGTCTACGGTGCGCCTTCTCGTGGAGGTCTTGGGTCCAGGCTCGACACAGCCGATGATAACATTAATACGCCAGGACGGCTCCGAGCCATTCCTCGTGTACTTTGCTCGCTGGAGCGCCCGCTTCCCCTCAAGGCGCTCCAGGAGGCGGCGGGCTACTTGGCATTTTACTTTTCTCCCTATGGCTCTAGGTTTTTTTTTCTTTGTTTCCTGTTTGACAAAGTTTCAGACCAAATTCCTCTTTCACTCAATTTGCTTCCCTTTCTTCTGAGTTTTTGGCCGACTTTGCCGCACTGCCAAACGCTCTCCCTTCCCCGGGCCCGGTACCCAACAGCGCATGGGCAGAAGACTCCGGAGTCGGTTACGTCATAGATGTCGGGGACTGAGGCAGACAATCATTGCCTCTCTGCCGAGGCCAATATATACATACCTCCGGAAAGGACTCGCCGTGTTGTGGTGCGCATGTATTGCCGATAAAGGGACTCTTTTACACGTACACACGTAGAACAGAGCTTTGGCTCTCGCTCTGCGCCGCGGCCATTGACGAGCTTTGTCATGGGCTATTGCCATTGCCATTTTTCTTCATATTTTTATTTATTCAGATTTATTGAAAAACCTCGGAAAGCCCTTCGACGTTTCTTCCGCCGCCCTCAGCACGAGAAGGAAAAATGTCTCGCGCCGAGAGCACGAGGACTCGATGGCCCGCCGGCTCGCCATCCCGTGTCAAGCGGGCAGCGGCAGGTCGACGGGGCTCATGACCGGCGGTACCCATTTCATTGGCATATATTTATTAAGAAAAGAAGAGAGACGGCACTGGCAATAGCTCAAGGCAAAGCTCGTCCATGGCCGCGGTGCAGCGCTAGAGCCAAAGCTGTGTTGTCCGTGTGTAGAAGAGTCCCTTTCACGCCAATGCAGGTGCACCAGAACACAGCGAGTCCTTCCCAGAGGTATATTGGCCTCGGCAGAGGGGCTACGATTGCCTGTGCACAGACCCCTGCAAGTACTCCAAAACCGACTCCGGAGACATCTGCCCATGCGCTGTCGGGTAGCGGGGTAAGGTGGAGTGGTGGGCAATGCGGAAATGTCGACCAAACACGCAGAAGAAAGGAGGTCAATTGAGTGAAAGAGGAATTTTGTCTAAAACTGTGTCAAACAGGTGGACGAAGAAGTAAAAATCCAGAGCCATAAAGAGAAGCTTAAAATGCCAAGTAGCCCGCGGCCCGTATAATAAATATAATATAGTATAATATAAGAACACCCGAACGGACACTGGGAGGCCCAGAGCTCAAATCCTAGCTCCGCCGTTTATTTCTGGCTTTCGGCGGTTTCGTAAAACATTGATTCATTCGATAAAGTACTGTTCGTTGATCTGCATATTTTCAAATTTATATATACATTTATATAAATAAGGTACGTCCCGACTTTATTTTAATTTTTTCGCGTCCGCGCCTTCTTTAATGTTTTCTTATATACAAATGCACCACTTTTCTTGCGTCACAGAATCGGCCAGCGAGAGACGTGCGCTTCAATAACCATAGGCAATTGCTTCGATGTAGCAAACATGACGTAGGTGTAACATGGCACGGCAACAAAGACTAGTGAAAGGAATGAACAACACATAACATATTTTTACAGCTTTCTGTGTTGTTAATCTGTTGTTCGTTCCTCTCTTCAGTCTTCCTTGTTTTGGGCTATTGCATTTACATAATTGTTTGACTTTCACTAACTAGCTCAGCTCTCAATTTTATTTGTTTATTCCGCTTAGCAATATTTTACTAGAGGATGGCTATAGTTCTGCTTCTTCCTTCAGTGTGGGCGAAGACTCGTCTGGATGTATTAGGTTGAAATAAACTTTAGCGACCAGAAGGTGCAAATGGTTCTTCCAGTACCCAGTGGGAACTTTCTTAGGGTAGTTTACAAACGCTGCCGAACAACAAACTAGGGATGTTTATTTTCATTTTTAGTATATAGAATGCGATGATCCCCGAGTAGCGGGGGTAACATGTAGGCCTGGGTATAAAACTATGTAATATAATTAGATGTAGTGAACAAGCGTTGGAGCTAGAAACGTGTGCAACTTTTGACCAATTAGAAGTATTAGGATGTTTCTAAATTACTTAAATTTCACGTTGTTGGATATCTGGGACTACTTTAAACCGTTTATTATAAAACGGCTGTGCTAGCATTTCAATTAAACGAATTATTGCAAAAACCGAAATAAACCGGTTTTTAAAGACGTCTAACCAGTAACCGAAACCGTAAAATGTAAAACCGTAAAAAACCGGAAAGAAACCGCTATCAGCAGAAAGCGGTAACCGTAACCGTAACCGAAATGTTATATTTTTTGGTTTGAGTCCCTGATGTCTGAACTCAGCGCGTGTTCTGTGCCTTGCCAATCCCAGCGCATGGCTATGATCAACATTGGCGGCATATAATCGACTCCAAATCACGTGGCCGCTTGTTCTGGCTGCGAGTTGAGGGAGTGAACTCTGTTCGTTTTTCTTTATTTTTTCTGCGACTTCGATTGCGTGTGGTGAAAAACGAACGGGTATTTCACAGGTCATTAACTCCAGGGATCCGTTCTAAGCGGTATTTGCGCAAAATACAAAAATCGTTGCATCTCCCCTTAACATTTTAGACAGAAACCCCGAGACTGCCCAGGTAACAATTTATGTTGTGGAGACAGTCGGCGCAACAAAGTTTCGCAACATGAAAACAGTTTTACTGCAGTCGCGCAACAATGTTGTAGCAACAGTCATAACACTGCAGAAGTGTCCGCTGCTAAAGCACTGCGGCAACTGTGTCGGTCAACCGTTAACTGTCTCATGCTCGCAACAGTTACCGAAGCATTGCTTTTACCCAGCAAAATGTGTGCTGTCCTGATGTTGCTGAACATTGCGGAAAAGATCAGCGCAGCTGTAGGCGAAACATTATCACGCAACACAAGCTCCGCCAACAACGTCACGTTTGCATTTGCGAGAGTGCAGAACTGCTGTTTTGCTACTATTCGACTGATGTTGCGGTAGCGTCGGGCCCTTTGATTCCGAAATGTTGTGGCAACGTAACTTTTTTTGCTTTGGGAAAACAAAGCTTACAAACAGTCATCGCAACGTTCGTTTTTACAGTCAGCAAACTGTTCCCGTGTCAGATTCAAAAACAGATTGCGTTTATACTGCCAGAATGCAGTCGTCAAACATTGCTTTCTAAAAGTGTTCCAACCGTACGACACAACAGTTTTGCGCAAGGTTGGGATAGATGTTTCGAGGAATTGTTGCGGAAACACTTGGCACTATTGTTGGTTGACTGTTGCTCAAACCTATTCGGCAGACGTTGCGCGCCACAACGGGGCTGCAGCTGTACATCATGTTTTTCAACTTTTGCCGCATGCATCTTTTCAACATTTGCACTGCATGACGAGGCAGCGCTCCTCGCAACAGTGCTTCCCCATGATTGGGGCAACAATGTCTTGCTTTTATTCCTAGAGTCTCAATGCCACTGCTGCGTTGCATAGTTTTGCGGGTGTTCTTCGCTTGTCTCGCAACAATTAGAAAAGAGGTAGGGAGCCTTTCGGCAATTATTCCGGAACCTGATCGCGGAAACAGTATTACAGACAACGTGACTAAACTCATCATACTGCCATAGAATATTTGGCGAGAAAGTTGCACAGATCTGTGCGGCGGGAACTAACTACAGGCGATCGCAACGCCACCAATTCTCCCACCTCGCCCACTACAGAAACTACACAGTCGCTGAAACTGGTTCAGGAGTATCGCATTCTACATCGCAAAGAGCTACTCCTCTACTATGGCTTTCATCGGCAATCCGGGCGCCGAAGCATATACGGTAGATATGCTAACCCCCACCACCTAAGCGGGCGTGCCTTCAGGTACCGCAAAAGTCAGCATGCACCCAGGTCGGGACGCGCTACCCGAAATCGTCGGTGAGAGGTGGTTGTATAAAAACAATATTAATTGTGCCGCGAAACCTTGTAAGCTAAAACTTTTAAAAACCACCACGTGCCTGCTATTTGTACCGATCTCCAATAAGAATTCTTACAAAAAGAGTTTTTTTTCCGTTTGTTTTTACCGAAAGAACAGCTTTCTAAAAGTTCATGGTAACCAGAGTGCTGGCCGGAGAGGTTACTCGTTCTGTGGATGCTAGTAGAGGGCGCCACCGCCGCCTTGTTCTGGAGTTCGCCGGCCCCTCCAGCACTGTTCCGTTGACTTATGCCAAGCTCTGTGCGACGACCGTCGTTTTAATTAGTGAAGGGCCGAACTTTTGCCGAATCGAAAGTTCGGCGCCGAATCTTGGGATTCGTCTCAGCCGAACTTTTGCCGAACTTTTCTAAAGATTCGGCGAAAATTCTTCAAAAATACATTGTTACCTGACTTAACATTGATATTGAGATTTTTCTGGCGAAAAAAGGTTTTATGTCTTTTTTTTTCTTAACTTAAATGCAACATGTAATGCTTATTGACACAGTTATTACTAAATAAGGTGATATTCTACACGGTAATTGTACCGGTGTCGTTTTTGTGTGTTTACCGGCAATTTTGGTGACTGCTTGCAGAAGTGGCGTGACAACGAGGTTGGGTAGAAGCGAGAGTTTCGGTTTTGAGGAACCATCGCAAGCCTGAATATGTGTGTACATTGTTAAAATGAAGGCAATAATACTACGTTCTTGCTTTCTCGGGTAATCACCATTTCGTGTGCGAAAACGATGCAACGGTTGCTGAGCCTTCATCAGAAGAGATAACAATATTATCGTATTTGATATTATTGTAAATATGCATGTTTTTCAATTTGAGTAACTTGGCGTCAGCTTTGCATAAAAATGTGCGTCTCATGCTCGCAAACTCTCGTTTTTAACCTTTAAAATGCGGGTTTCTGGTGTTAGGACATACACGGACGTTTAGGAAGATGGGGAGAGTTAGGAATGTCGGATGTGAGACGTCGAGCATTTCAGTTCTGTTTAATTTTATGCAGATACATGAAAATCGCGAAATAATACTGATTGAAAAAGCAATAATATTTTGTTTTGGTACACACTACTTCTGAGCCGAAAACAGAATTGTTATATCTCCGAGGAGTGCTTTAAAGTAATTGTCGGCCAATATTTCAACAACCTCGTTTCATCACTGGAAAGGCCACATGAAAATCACGTTATCCAGTGTATATATCCAGAATGCACCGCATCATTTGGCACTTGCGCAGTGGACTGCGTGAATTACTGTTCGATCTTCTATTCTTCTTGAAGAGAACCACAGTCGCTCACAAACACACAGTTACCGTGTTGCCTACACCACACATCGCCGTAACCGCTAGTTGTACTACACTGCACGATGGTAACCGCACGACTGCACGGCGTCCATTTGCAATCCATGGCCCCGTCGCGTTCTCGCGCGTGCGCAGACATTTGCCGGATTTTCGCCGAATCTTTGCCGAACTTTCCTTCAAAAGTTCGGCAGATTCGGTCCATCATAGTTTTAATGGCATTTCTTTTAAAAAGCATTGTTCCGAAATCATATGTTTGAGGAGTATCATGAAACTGCCTATTATTCACGTGCTTTACTGCTGCTTGTGGTTCATTAATTGGGTAAGTGGTGCGATAGCACCTTCCGCGCCGTTATGAACACTATCACGCTACAGTGCCGCTGAGTCAAAAAAAAATAACCACCCAATGACCCAGCTGAAAGTGACATCCTCAAAGATTAGCAGAGCATCCCACTCATGTAATACCCCCCCCCCTTTGCATTTATATTCATATTGTAATCCGCTTAAAGGAGTCATGAAATTATTTTCATTCTTTCTTAGCTTTAATCCTCAACTCAAAAGCGGATTGAAAAATCACGTGGTCGTGACATGCTTTTGCACCAGTGCGAGGACTCCAAGCTTTCACCGTGCTTTTTGAGCACATCATATAACTTGTCATTCGCAAGTGATAATAAATTCCGTCAGGGTACTCATTCACCACGAACGCGAATCCAAATATTTGTTGACGAGCGCATACATCCGAGTGACGCAGTTCTCGTGTCCAATGCGTGAGCTCGGTCGGCTGACGTGCTTTGGGTACCGTTCACGTGCTTTGGGTAACGCTGACATGCTCTGAGTACAGCGGATGTATCACAGTGAAAAGGCGGAGAGCTTTCAAGGGAAGTGAGATACAAAATAGTCCCCTATATTTTCAAATGTTCGTACCGAAAAGCTGGCTTTTGACTTCCTACCCTTTTTATTTTGGCCCACTAAACGATATGTGAATAGTAAACTCCCAATGCAAAATCATTTATCCCAGCCCGAAATTCATTTCATGTTGATTAAAAGGATAAAAGGCGCGAACAGAACAGGACGAAAAAAGAACCACGTACGACACGGACAAGCGTCAACGTCCAACTGATTTTATAAAACACGAAACATTGTCAAACTGTCGATCCCCATCGCCTAAACACATGCAGCAGATAAAGGTTCGTATCGCTCATCACACGCAGCCCTCAAGAAACAGAATTTCTTTGTTTAGTAGATAAAGGGATGGCTGCTTACGCATTTGTCAGCCGCTTTGTGTATACCGAAAGCTACGATTAATCCCCTTTCAATCTTCTCTTTCCTCTCTTAATAAACCTTTTGTGCTCTAACAAAGGTTCACACCCGCATTGTTCGTAGTGCTCCGCAAGATGCTGAGCCGAATTACTGCGCCCGGCTAGCTTGTGTTCCCGCGCTCTTTCATTAAGGCATCGGCCGGTCTGACCAATGTAAACTTGGCCGCAACTAAAAGGAATCTCATAAACCACCTTAGTCACGCCTTCTAATCTTTTAATTGATATGTACCAACTAGCCCAAACAAAATTTTTATTTAATTTCATGGCCCCTTTAAATCTGGAAATCAATAAAAGTAAAAGCACATCAAAAAAAAAGCCTCGCGGAAAGCTAGAGCTTTTTTTTCCAAAGAGGGGAATGCAAATTACCCTGATCCGCAAGTGCGGAAGTCACATTTTAAGGCGTTTGAGGAGAATAACATAGAGGACGAAAACAGGACGACACGTTTCTCCAACTGGCAGCATACATTTATTTTGACATCCGTCACCAAACGCCGCAGTCTCCGCGCGGAGTTGGAAGGGTTGAGGAGGATAGGGAAGGAAGGGAGGGTGGGGGTGGAGAGAGGGTGGGGGTGGAGGTAAAGAGAAAGAGAAACACGTTTTTTAGCCGGCAGCGCACGCCGAAGTCAAAGAGGGAAGGGGGGGGGGAGGCATAATAAGGGAAGTAACCTTGAGGAGGGATTAAAGGGCGGGTGACTCTACTTCAAAGGCGCCTACGTTTGTCGCATTTCCGGACGCAGAAAGGAAACGTCGGCGTCGGAGAGACAAAGCGATGGGGACCCGATGTTTTGCGGCGAATGGCGCATGGCGAAGGCTTCGATAATCTCGCGGCCGTATCTTGACCGATGCCTTCCAACAGTCGTGGTGGCTGAAAATTCTGGTTCGCAGGACGGGCATGCAGGAGCTGACGTGCTGGGCTATTGGATGCAGGGGATGGAGGGATGGGTTGGAAGCCGCCTGTTTGACCTCGTTGGTGTGCTCCCTCAGGCGGTCGTTTAGACAACGGCCTGTCTGACTGATGTATTGCGTGCCGCACTTGAGCGGGATCGAGTAGACGCTGGCCTGTCTACAAGGAACGAACTTCGTAGCGTGTTTTTTGGGGCACGGCTTTGGGGCAGTTGGGTTGTTAACCTTCCTGCAGAGCGAGGAGAGCCTGAGGCGACAAGAAAAGAACACCTGCGTGTCATGTCGGAGCGCTAACGACTTAATTCTGTGGGAAACGTTGTGCACGTATGGAATGCACGCGAAGCGGGATGCGCGTGGCCTGCCCTTAGTTTGTGTGCTGGTGGCCGGGGCTTCTTCGCCTTCATTCCTTGGAGTCCGGTATTTGCTGGTCTTTCCAGCAAAGATCATGCAAACCAGTGCTTCCCTTCCACAGTAACCATTCAAAAAACGTCAAAAGTGGAATCGTTCAAAATCTCCTGACCTCATCCCGATCCAAATCATGCCCTCACCTAATTTTGACGAGCTGCTCCGTACAGCTCACCCGCCTCATCAAAGCGGGCTACCCAAAAGACTTACTCGAGACCCGATTAAAAAGCATCATGACAGCCCTGCATCCAATAGCCCAGCACGTCAGCTCCTGCCCGTCCTGCGAACCAGAATTTTCAGCCACCACGACTGTTGGAAGGCATCGGTCAAGATACGGCCGCGAGATTATCGAAGCCTTCGCCATGCGCCATTCGCCGCAAAACATCGGGTCCCCATCGCTTTGTCTCTCCGACGCCGACGTTTCCTTTCTGCGTCCGGAAATGCGACGAACGTAGGCGCCTTTGAAGTAGGGTCGCCCGCCCTTTAATCCCTTCTGAAGGTTACTTCCCTTATTATGCCTCCCCCCCCCTCCCTCTTTGACTTCGGCATGCGCTGCCGGCTAAAAACGCGTTTCTCTTTCTCTTTACCTCCACCTCCACCCTCTCTCCACCCCCACCCTCGCGTCTCCAGCTAGTTGCTCGCCCTCCCGCGGCGGAAAAGGGAAGCGAGGGTCCCCCGATTCTCCCGTGCAGCGTGCGCGGCGGAGCTACGCGCGATCATGGCTCGCGATTTGTCATTTCCGAACGCAAACAACACTCTTTACTGTCCCAGCGTAGTGCTGCAGCCGGTATGAGATTGTACTTTACTATACTTCGTTTCACCTTATCTTGTGCCGCAGCGAAGGCTAGAAGCGCGAGCACATAGCGTCGGCAGATGTCCTTGGTGCACGAGAGCGTGTTCCGCCGAGATGTGCTTTAGAGCAAGGAGCTCGCGCTTGTAGCCTTTCCTGCGGTACAACACAAGCTGAAACAGAGTATAGAGAGCTTTAGTATTGCGCATAGAAGCAAACGCAAGTGCTGTGCGTTTGCGTTAGAGTTGCGTGCCCCACGTTGTGCGTGCGCCTCATCGCCATGCGCCAATCCAAGACCAAAATTGTGGGCTTTGCGCACGCGCAGTGTAGAACACGCAGAGCTAACGCAAACACACAGCGCTTGCGTTTGCTCGTATACCAAATACTAAAACTCACAACTGTTTCACTGTTTCACCGGCTTGCAACGACAACGCAATGTGCTGCAGTGAGCAGACGTGCAAGCAGGTAGGCGTTCCTTCGAACTGGAAAGGCTGAGATTGGCAAAACGACGGAGCATAAAAATGAAAGTAACTAAATGCTATAAAAAATTTGATAATTAAAAAAAATATATATATATATACATTTTTTTTATTTTAGGGTATTAGGGCTGGGAGGATATTGACCGCGACTTTGTACCTCTTGCCGAGTGTCAAAAGTCGCGACATTCAAAGCAAAATGCGCTTTACCCACAATTAATGCAATTTTACAGGAATTTTTCACATTATCGAGAATGTTTTGATTGATTTTAGACTATTGTTTTGTAACTTGGTCATTAAAAATGCTGCAGTTGGCACCAGCGATGACAATTAGCACACTTGATTGTCATACTTGTTCGCCCGTTTGAAATTAGATAAGAAGCAAAAAATTTTATTAAATATTAAAACATTGCATATTAAATTATCTAAATTTGATAATATTATTAATAATACAGATCACGGCAATTTATGCCCCCTTAACGCTACAATCACAAAAATACGTCATTTAACCATAATAGTCTTTCCTGAAAGGTATCATTTTTTTAGCATATGAAACACTCTGACATTATTATCAAGATAGACAAACAGTCAAACACTGGATGCAATATAAAGTCCTATGCGTCACGCGTCGCTATAAAAAAACACACACTCTTCAGCTGACTGACTCAGATTCCGTCTTTGGGTTGTTGTAGTGAGAACAGCGGTTATTAATTTATACCTTTTGTGGAAAAGTAAAAATTTATCATCTAAATACCTCAAACCAATTAAAAGGCCCGCAGTTCATTCTTTAAGAGCACAACTATCTGAGCGAGAAATGGCAGCGAGAACGCACAAATATCAGCACTGATTTTTTCAACAACTACAATATTTTATGTTACCTCTAAAATGCATGAAAGGCCCTGTTCTCCAGCCTCCAGTATAAGTTGAAGTGCCTGAATCGAACACGTATGTCAAGAAAAAAAAGTTTCCGCGAACAACTTAATTAACTAAATCATTACGATGTGAGACACATCTTCAGCTATAAAATAATTTGAAATTAAGACCTATATCGCCAAATTAAATCCAAAATAGAGGTTAGTTTCGGTTTCGCTCCAGAATTAAAACGTGCTTCCTGGAGTAAGTATTACGCTCAACACCGTTTTTGTTTTCAGGATAAAGAAGCGACCTGCTCTCATAACACCCTAGCTTCCTCGTATTGCCAGACATAATTTGTGTCACTCAGTGAAGCCAGCACACTAGACAGGCTCAGCAGCGGCACGCACCTCCGACCCTCACTATAACCGCCATTTTGGAAAGCGAGTGGCGCCCCCTATAGTTAGTTGGAGTCGCGAAACCCTTCCAACTCCGCGCGGAGACTGCGGCGTTTGGTGACGGATGTCAAAATAAATGTATGCTGCCAGTTGGAGAAACGTGTCGTCCTGTTTTCGTCCTTTATGTTATTCTCCTCAAACACCGTAACTTAACCAGCACGCTCCATTTCCACGAGTCTAATTTTAACATTCCCGTTTTGTTCCGTGAAGCGGTCATAACACATGAACATGTCGGGACCACACCGAATCTCGTAAACAACTCAGGAACGCAGCCCAGTGACGGAACCTTACATTTCTTGTTAGATCCTTGTTTATGTACGAAGTAAAACGGTTTTATCTATCTCATCCGGAAGTACGTTTTAAAAGCAGCACTCAAAAAAAATTTAAAGCAAAGTTTTTTTTTGTTTTATTTACACGAGAAACCAGAGAAGCACGGAAGCACACTGTTTAACTTTGAAACACTTTGGGGGCTTTTGTAATTGAACTTCAAACTGTAGCCAGCTGACATTATAATCGCTCGTTTGATTGCTATGTAAACCTCAGACAATGAATGCAAGTATGTTTTAGTGCATTGCCTACGAATGGCAGACAGATACTTTGACGAGCTCTGAGTGGGCGCTAAGCATAAATCAAGTTTTCCTTGCATGCTTTCCCTAAGACGAGCGCAATCCTTGATCGCTGTTCATAAACTGTATCCTTTTCCAAGTGGAAGTTATTTCATCGTTGCCCAAAATAGCACAGGATATCCGTTTTGTTACCAGAATATGTATATATATACTTTTTTTATCATTTTGAGACAGGAGTTAGTGCTTTTTTGTTAAAGGTAGTTTTTGCATCCTTCGGGATCGCTAACAATAACCAGATTAGTCGGTCTGGAGCGCGGTC